>JAQGBU010001571.1:0-12296 GCA_034698605.1 Isotoma decorata | reverse complement strand
GGATGGACGGATGGACGGATGGACGGATGGACGGACGACACTACCATTCGCATAAAGTATCTCCGATACTTAATAACCAACCTAGTTTTACCTCTTCATGCCAACTTTTAAAAAGTATTTTATTCAAGGAGGAGTGTGCTTTCTCAAATCTTCAAAAATGTATTATAGTATTTCTATCTAATTTGTGAGATTGTTCAGTACTGAACAGACCATTTTACATCCTCATTTGTAAAATGATTTAAGATAGGGCATTTTGAGATGCATCTACCAACTTACACAATTTTGTACTTAAATCGTATTCTTTTACGTGGATACCTTAGACTCATCCAACTTTTACCTGTACTAATGTCATTGTTCTTTCGTTGGAATTGTTGTATTAATTAACTAGTTGTTGGCCTTCTTTTCTGTGCCTTGTACTGTTACATCTCATTTTAAGTGTAATCTTAATGCATGAATCTACAAATACGACTACAAATGTACAGGTCACTTCACATTGCTATTGAGAGTTGCTCTTCGCTTGTCATACCGACTTACTTGCTCTTCTCTGTAATTATTGTCTATAAGTCAACTCTAAGTCCTTTGTCTTAATTCTCTTTCTGTGCCATAATAAATTGCACTGCTTTTTGTGACCTTACAAACTACATCAAGATTGCATTTTCCTCATCTTTATTTTCATCATAATACGCCGAATATTAGACGCACGAACAGAGGTTTTTCCTTTTTCATTCCATTTCACCGATTCATTTCTGTGAAACATGAAACTAATGATATCATCCCAACCTAGTTTTACGAAGAAAATGTTTTTGTAAATTTTTTGTATTCAATGCGTCAAAAAACATCTTCATTATTTTACTTCCAGTCAGCATGAGATGTTTAATTTGGAACATGATGAGCTTCATTAGCCTTAAAGTTTACTTTTCAACATCGTCTTATTTTCAGCTATGTTTGTTGACTTACCTTTTCGTGATGGTTACCTCATCGTTGAAACATTAGTAAGGTATCATTTCCGTCACAACCACTGCTTAAAAATGTTAAAGCTTCTACTTCAATGTCCTCTTTATATATATACCGGGAATATAAGTCAAGATGGAAACTTGCCCACTCCGTTTTAGTTTTTCATAATAACCAGATGATACGTTTTTACACAACCTATACGTAATGTTTATAAGTCAATAATCTGACCCGGAAATTGACTCAATAATTAATTCTTTAGAAATTAATTAACTTAGCGTTGTCGTTTCTTCGCAACCCGACTTATTGAAAACAACGCCAATAGTGTTTCAACTAATCTTAAGCTGAATAGGCTATAATGTACTGTAAAAAATTGAATATAAAAGCACAAGGGGATTATAAGGCTTACGTAAATATTTAATACATGGGAGGGGCCAGTTGAGATGGAGAAGATAATAAATTTAGTAGTGATAGTGACATCATGTACGTCCTTTCTACTACTTAGTTTCATGCTTTAAGGTTCGTAAAAGGTCAGAATGAGACTAGTTGTTAAATTTTTTATTTTTTGTCTGGTCTCACAATACCTTAAAAGTTTTACATTTTACTATTCAATCTTGTTCATCCACACTTGGTATGGATAAATGCGTCTTTAAGCACTAATTATATTTTTATAATAATACGGATAAGAGCATAACGAATTTACACAATAGAATTTGTAATGAGATGAGAGGATTTTGGATTTTAGTTATGCTTTGCAACGTGAACAAAGAAAAAAACTGACCTTTTATACATTTGAATGTAATAAGGAGCATTACTTCATATGTTTGGCTTAGTCACTATTTCGAAATGAATGAGTAAGCTATCAAAACGATGTAGTTTGGGCTTGAACCACATTAGAGAAGCCACTGCACTATCACTACTATATAATGACACCATATACCTCCGAAAACATCCTCTTATCTTGTTTCTTACTGAGATGAGTAAGTGTGGTGCCTATGGAATACACAAGGAAAATAATTTAATACAAACAACTCCAGATTCTACTTGACATATCATACCACATAGATACAACAGGGAAGTGTAGGACTTGTTTTTAGGACAATAACAACTCTTTCGCAAAGATAGAGAATAAGGATGGATGGAGAAGTGGGGGAGAAAGCAAGAATAAGAGTAAGAAATAATGCATCTATTGGGTTTCATAATGTGAGAAAAACATAGGATTGAGTTGACACTGACAAACAATCTTCTTCTTCTTGTTATCTTCATCTCTTCAACCAGTTAGAGGCGTTCATAAATCAGGCTGTGTATTTTGGTTAAATTCAAATGCAGGTTACTTAACATCAGTCAACATAAGTACAAGGGTGTTCTGGGGATATTTCGCTGCCTCTTTTGCTCCATTTCTTTTAAACTTGACAAGAAAAAATGCCTATCCCTTCTTGTATCCATTCAATTAAACAAATCAGAAAGTTGCCTACTCCATTCATACTATGCTCTCAAAAAGTCAACGTTTTGACGTTTGGCATCGAAAATATGGAAAAGTCCGAAGACTCTGGCAAGATCTGGTAAACAAAGCAAGTACATACTATCTAACGACACTGTCACTATTCCAAGCTTCGGATTTTGTTTTTGCTGATCCTAAGTTCCCATGCTGTTCTTTAGAAGACTCTCAACTTTCAGAAATGGTTAGGAAGTATTACAGCAATAGTTCACAGAAAAACTCATCTTCCGATGTACATAGATAGACACTCTGCATGTATAGTGTTGTAATATTTGTAGTTAATTTGTAGTATACATCTTGGGTATTTGTTTCCAGCCTACAGTCAGTCTTATTCAACGGATGTATACTCATCATAACATGTTTGATACTATTTTTGATTACTCTGATCAGCTCAGAAAATGACTTAGCTGGAAACTTGCAAAATGTACTTGAACAAATTACATTGAATTCATTCGTTCTTGTGTTATTATTTGTTAACATTTGATTTTGAATAACCCAACAACTTAAGTGTGGAAGCGTGTATAACACACAATATGGGATGAATAGAATAGGATAATGATAAGCTAAAAATTGAGAAATCTGTTATGGTTCATTCATAGTTCAAGAGAAAGGAAATGACCCAATTTTGGAAGTTCGTCAGCGTTAGATGATAAAATTAATGTTGACATGAAGCTGATATTCTGCTTTAACCATCCCATCTTATTAAATAGCCATCCACGTGGACCATGAATGACCCCTGAGGCTTTCACTTATGCTGTGCTACGTTGTGTTGCACACATTGTTTTCTTCATTGTTTTCTTCCAGAAGTGAATAGTTTCTTGGCTTGAGTTTGCTTGTAAGAGACACACTTTGCCTTCCTTCTTGAAAGTTTGATCATAGAAAGAACAAAAAACTTTTCTTTTTTGCTTTTGGATGAAATAATACAATAATAATAACAGAGTTCAAAGTCAATTCATCCAAATACGATTTACTTACTTACAGTATATTTGTACAAGTAGGAGCCAACAAAAAGTTCAGGCAGTTGTACAACCTTGTTGTTATTGCTCTGCTCTATTTGTCCATTATAGTCCACCCACCATGAATCGAGGTGTCGGTTGCAATGCATCTTTGTTGAGTTATTGTAATCATTAGATTACCAAGAGAAAGCAAGAATCCAATAGGATTGGTATGCTGTCAGTGTGGCACAAATGAAACTGGTAAAATAAGTTGAGACAGAAATGAGATTGGCAAAATCACGTTTTACAAGATTCTATTTTCGATATTTTTTCGTTTATTATGCTTGAAATTGAGATTAAATAGTTGCCAAAGCTGTAAGTAGATAAAAGTCTTTGATAAAGCTTAAATATACCAAACTGTTTTTCATAAGGTTTTCAAGGAACATAAGGAATTAAACATCGAATTCAAATGGTTTCTTAAAAACAGTTCAAAAACGAAAACCAGGATGATAGAAATGGAAAACAATATTTTACCTCTCTACCTTAACTTTTTAATACTCATTTTGATACTAGACAAGTTTTTAATGACCAGTCTTAATAGCATATTCTTTATTACATTCTCAAAGAGAACAATCTTACTAAATTTAAATTTTTAGACACACTAGAGCGTTATTAAATGGAAATTGAGACATCCAGAATTGATATATTACAACTTTTATTAGATAAAATGCAGTACATTTATAATCTATTTGTAGTTCTTGAAAAATACGACATTACATAAAAAGAAGAGAGGGATTTTGTTGAAAATGCTGTCCACTAGCTGGACTTTTACTTTAAAGTATACGAAAGTTAGTTTTGGTAACGTAGAGAAAGTCCGTCCCACCCTGGTAGTATGGGTACTGTCACCAAGAAGGATCTTTCCCCATCGACCATTCAACCTCAATAATTCAGTATAGGTACACACAGCAATCTATAGCTTAGAATCTTTTACATGAACTATTTATACAACACTATTACAATATATACACTAACTTCTATCAACTATATTGGGTAGATATCATGATGCATGAAACTAAATATGTCTGATACCATTACTTAGTGGAATATATCCACTCTTGTAAAGAAGGGTGAATATCAATCGTCAAAGTGACACCATACATGACACTAAAGCACAGAGAATTTCTTTTCTTCATACTCGTCGTTACTCATGCCAATCCCATATCTATTGTAGTAGCCCTCTAAGAATGGATTTAAATTCTTATTTTCCAATTCAATTCGAATAATATTCTTCTTTTTATATTATATTCTCATCTCATGCATTTTTAAATATTGCATATTTCTTATTCCATTCTTTTCATAAAATTGCTACCACATCACAACCATCGAGTCTTATACGGCTTCCTCTCTTGGTTACCTTCGGGTGAGTTAGAACTGAATCTGTCCGGAGAAAGTCCCACAGACCCGTTGCATCATTCTCAATACAAAGGGGTTATATATTCAGAATGTGTAAAGTTTCCGTTGCTTAGATGGCTTGCAGGTTTTTCTCTATCAAGCTGTGAAAAAATGTGTACATTACAAAGTAACTAGGTGTAAAATGATGTTTTAAGGTAATATTGTTTCTTCTTATACTTAATATAGCCTGTTAGATACATGCCTTGGCTTATGACCATGTTACAATTGAATGTATCGCAATTTTATAATCCCCAAATTAAAATGTAACCAAAGGTTGGTATATGGTTGTCCGTTGTGGTAGATGTCATTTATAGGAAAGTTTTTAAACACAGTGGTTGGTACCAAGAGCTGAGAGAAGTTAGATAGAAATGATGGGGATGAAATTTGATTAGCAGTGTATAAAGAAAGTAACTAACTGCGAAGAGTACCAATCTAAATAGTGATCGTATACCTAGAAATCCAAGCTTAGTTCCTCTGGAAAATGTATGCATAACATCTGATAACTCCTGACTTAACGCCTAGTCCAAAGTTATGGTAAATTCCATTTAAAAATACAATATCGGGTACTTAAAGGAAGAATCGGGAATTTGTTAAGTCTTTTTAAATTAAAGGATGAGTATATTGAGCAAGCATACACATGAACGTTTTTACACATCAGTTTTCAAAAGCTTTGTTACATTGAATTTATATTACTTAAATCGTATCCATTTATTTAATGTTTTCAATGTGATAAAATTTTAATGAGTGCCATTTATCTTTAACTATTTTAATCAAATTGAAAATAAAACTAAGAAAATTATAAGCTATAAGAATCTTCTCTCCCAATAACCCATTGTGCATAGGGTTTAAGGTGAGAAGGTTTACTGTCGTGGAATCACTCAAAGGAATAAAGTCCGACTGAACTGAAGGACTCGTTTTTAGTCAAGTGTGAGTAGAAATTATGAGCTAATCCCTGGGGTATTTGGCATCTCCTAATAAAATAACCATACGACTTTCAGACCATGAAAGAGGATTTATCTTCGTAACGATGGAAGTGCATTCATGCTGTAAATTTTCTTAATAAAAAGTAACATCAGCTTTATATCTTTAATAATAACAGATGCAATCATAATCATCCATTCTCAAATGAAATAATAAAAAAATCTAGAGTAGGGTACAAAAGCTTTGCCGCTGTCGCCGTAGTTTAAGATAATATAATGAGTTTTTATGGAATTATGTATATTCCCATCATTCATCATAATCCTACGCACTCCAGCACATCCTAGTTACTTTTCTACATCACAGTCAATATGAATGAGAGAAACCTAACTGCCTCTGACTTTCTCTACAATTCAATGCCTGAAATGAGATAATGAAAACTTTTGTCTCTTTTCTGGAGTGTAGCAACTAGCAACAGCAACTAGGACGATGTCGTATCTTCCCTTTTAATGTCAATTTCCTCGTATCATGTCTAGTAAATAATTTAGTAGGACATACTGTTTTCCATGTGATACATTAAGTTGATACTTTAATGAGATATCGATAAGTAAAGTGGAGTAAAGTTGTTGTGTATCTAGGTGAATTAGCTGATTCATATTCCTTACGTTATTGCAACTATATCTTTATACCAAAAGGATTTTCTATATTCACGAAAACACTCCACTTTACTTCAACACTCCCTGTAGTATAAAGTTAATGGTGGCACTTTAGCAAGGAGTTAGTGTATACTAGACATGTCATCAAACAGTCAAAGCTCGTTGGTCTCGATATTACTCTTTGGTTTTTACAACGTAAGGTATCACATAAATTTCGATTATTTTAATAAGCTTCGAACAGGTAGATACTTTATTTCGATATCACATCCTGATCAACCCATCTTCCAAACTCTCAAGATCCCCAATAATCTACCCAATTACTTAATAAGAGTTATTTTACTCCTTCTATTACATCTACAAACAAATCTAATCTAATGTTCACTACATTGCATTATATTTTGGGAGACCAAGTTAGTTAATCATTGAAAAGTGGTGATGGAGACGAGAGTCAATCCCCTCGTCACAAGATTATAGTTGATGTCAAGAGGAATTTAAGAAGAGAAAGCAACTCTGAAAGACTGAGTCGGGTTGTATTGTGCTCTATACATGTAATTTCTTAATATGAGACCAGTTTAGGTGGCCACCCTCCATCAAACTTTTAACCAATCTATCTGTTGCTGCTATCAATCGACACTGAACAAATCCCTAGAATGACCCAATAGTAGTCTACCACAAGGAATTAAACAGATGGAGAAAGTGACTTTGGTTACTCACTAGGGTCACATTTCCTACTGGATAGACATAAAGGGTATGTAGGGCTAGGATGTAGCGTTAGAAAGGGCATTATTTGCTATGGATGAGTGGGTGTGTAGCCTATGTGTGGGCTTCCGATAACTCGTTTTATGTTCGGTGGTAAAAGTTTCTTCACAGGCTTTGAGTTTACAACTCCTTCAATGATTATTACTAGCTCATCAAAAGCATTTTTACTGCTCTTGCTCCATTTAATCCATCCCTTCTTTTCATTCTAGGTGCGTGACCTACCTGTTAATTAGACAAGAGAGCTTTATCAATTCTTCCACTAACAGTTGGCTCATTAATTCTCCATTAATTCTAATCATATCCTTTTTTATTATTTGCGTTTTTGTTTTTCTTTTATTTCCAAAGGCATATAATCCCTGGTGTTTATACTCCATTGATTTCACTTAAATAGTATTTGTAGGGCTCAAAAAAATAATACCATAGCATATTTTTTACATCATATTACATACCTTTCTTTACCTACTGGCCATTCTTGCGTGCTTTTGTTCTTTTTTGTTTTATATTGATTTCCGATCAGCCAATATTATATCCTTGCAAAGAAAAAGAATACACAACTTGACTACATCGGCTTTTTCAAGACTATAATAACTTTAATATTCTAACTCACGAGAAGTTTTCATTGATGGTGTTTAAAAACAGGGACGCCACTTTTACAACTTATTTGGCGTTAGTGGAATGAGGCTCTTGTGGGAGGGTTTAGTATATAGGGACAACTATACAACGAATTTCTATTTCTTGTTACATGACAGGCAGCGATTGTGTACTAATACCAATAAGGTAGTAAATGTCAATGGCAGACCTGTTAAACGAAACATTTTTCGTTTACACTGTTTTGGAGAGAAAGGATGAGATGGGAAGAAGGATATTTGTTTTATGTTTGCAAATTTGTTTTTACTCTGATGTATTACAAGTAGGAGACTAAGGCACAAGGGTGAAAAGGATTGATCTAGGATGTTTGAGTTTTTCTCTGTCGGCTAGTTCTTAGGATTTTTACTACTTCATACATAGATTGAAGGGAAGTGAAAGGTATTCATCTTTATAGAGTGTATGTAGCAACATAATAGATTTTAGGGTAAACTAAACACAGATATAATTATCTCGAAAGTATAAATACAATACGAACTGTTTGTTTATTTTATCAGCTTCTCATCTCAAAATCAGGCCATTCATCTATAGATTACATGCAGAGTTTGAAGCAGCCTTTGGCAGCATCCTGCTGCTCCTTCTTCTTTCCTTTATCGAGTTATTGTGCAGCAAAAGCATTGTATTTTCCTTGTGTTGGTTTGTGAAGCAATTTGTGGGGGATAAAAAATGCCGAGATTCATCTGAGCCCTACTGAGACGATGAGCTTTATGGTCTATTTGTTCCTAAAGTTGATGAAAGGGCAGCCTTGACATGAAATTTCTCAGATGCAAAATGAAAAGTACCTCTTATATGGCCCATAAAATGCACTGTAGTTGACCAGGTTCTCGATTATTGATCTGGCTCCCTGGCTATTTGCTTTTTTGACATTGGATGTGGGGATTACGCAAGGGGTAATGGAAACATAGGAAAGGGTATCGTAATCACAAGTGGCATCTTGTACAGTATGTTTTATTGTGTTTGGAATGAATGGGAGCTGAATATTGACGAATTGATAATAAATTTCGTGGCTTTGGTGCATGTAATATATAATATATAAATGCATCTCCAGGAAACACCAGGGTTTCCGACTGCTTCACCGTTTTTCGTTTGCTGAAATATAAGTTTTTTATTCGTAGTGGAATTTTCAAATCAATGAAAGCGAGGAAAGGCGTCTGGTCTGCTGTGTATACTTACATATTTATGTATTTTCTTTGGCGTGTTTGAATTCTTAGGAACTTATTCGTAGTCATGTTCAAGCATTGGTCATTTATTAACTATGTAATTAATAGTTGGCCTAAATAAACCCTGTCGATATAACAGGAATGAAATGTATTATTCATAGCCATTGTGTGACGTCAGCTACTCTACTCTTCTTTCATTAATAACTTCTTTCCTTACGTATAATTACAACTAGAAAAGTTTAATTAGTAGCTTTGGGTTGAAAATAAGTAGCTTGATTTTCTAGTAAACATTGTTTGTTTTAAGTAACCAACTGTATGTTGAAATATTCAGTTTTGACAGAAATTTTAGGGAAGGCACAAATACAAATAAACAATTTCTGTTACCCAAATCAACATCAAGTCTGAACATAATGATAATAATGAAGAGCTTAGCAGCAAATAAAACGAAATAAATACCTCCGTCAGCCTAAGCAACGCAACGCAGTATCTTGTACTCAAGTATAGAAAGTAAATACTTTATTATAAGGCATGTAAGGAGTTACACAGATACAAACATAAATTTTTAATATTAGAATTTTTCAAAATATTTGATTTTTAACAGGATAAAGTTAATGCCAACCAACCGTTGGTTTTGAATTTTAAATCAAAAATGATTTAAAACATTTAAGGTAAATCCTAAAATGGAAACTTTCTCCACAATTAATTAATAAAACCAGTACAGGAATGTAAGCCGGCTGTCTAAATATGTTTTTTTGGGGCTCTCAATGCTACAACATTTGAAAAAGAGAACAAATACCTCTGTGCCTGGGTTCTTAAAAAAACGAAGGATTTCAGCATGCAACATTCTCTTCCGTCCTGGTCATTGTTGGTGTTATAGCCAAAACTGAAAATGGCTATTGGACTAAATTGAGTTCATTTCCCATTTCCAATAGTATTTGATTCAATCTTGAAAGTAGCTTCTGGTTTCCTGTACAATTCTTGCAATTTGCCACCCAAGCCAGCTCAACTACTTCTACCATGTGAAAGGTAACTTTCTCTTTCGGTTTTCCTAATCTAATTCCCCTTGTACCTCTCTGTTCTGTAACACCTACTATACACCCCTACTACCACACTAGCGTTTCTCCTACTCTTTCACTATTAAAGATTCTCTACATTTTAGCTACGCCACACATAAAAGTCTGAAGTGAGTCCGTTATGTATGCTCAAATATTTTTTTTAAATGCACACTACACAAATAAATGTATCTATCCAACAAGGATCTACATATTATGTATAAAAGTGGAAAAACTATAATGTATCCAGTGGTATGCAATAGTAATAAGGTAGACTATGGGGAAATAAGTTGGAATGGATGAAAGTAGTATGTTTTAAGGGATAAAAAGAGGTACAATACAGGAGACGGTCTGGGTCTCTGGTTTTCCTGCCCTGGCCAACAAAACCTCAAACAGCAACCGGGAACCACAAGATAAATTGACTCTATAGACAAGCCATGCAAACCTAATGTAATATAATCGTATCATACATACACAAGTACATAGGGGTACATATTACCATTGCATTTTGGTATGAAGTTAGTCCTTGTATAAAATACTGTATCAATATGTACATTGTACATGCACCCAGAAGAAGGACCACCACCAAGAGAAATCGCCTTCCGTACACAAAGTGCTTTCTAAAGCCAACATTTCTCTTTCCGCAAATCATCCACCAATTGGATATTTAACTGCCTTCTAATAGACTTTCCCTTCTAATATAGTAACTACTAGTGGGGGAAAATGGTAGATGTGCTTTTTGCAAACTTGCACACACTCGACTATTACCTTATGTCGTTTGTTTGGAGCCTATGGTGTGTGTATATTTGTATGACTGTCTGGATTAACTAAGTACCTGCTCCTTCCTTACTACCTTTCTTCACTTTCTCCCCCTTCAAAAACCAATAACCATTCAGGATTATTGACCTCTTTTCCCTACTTTCTTTACACTTTCTTTCACAAATATGTATGATGGTACATAAGAAAGTTAGTAGGTTATTTAGATATATGTGTTAAACTATTCCATTGAATGTGATCTTCTCAAATGGATGATTTTGTTGTCAATTTGCTCCTTATCATGCGACTGATTTTTACTACTTTTGGATGTTACAATGCGTTACTGTAAGTATACGTGATGCTACAAGGTTATGTCTAATAGTGAATACGGCTTGAATTGATATTTTTAATATTACTGACAAATATTGATATATTGTGTACTAGACCTTACACATTGATTGATGATTTCAATTTTAAGCAATAAACTTAAAGTCTATATTTCACTTTAGACTCCCAAATTCTTAAAAATATCCTAATAAGGATTACACATGTCGTCACAAAGAAATCCGTTAAACGGAAAGCTTCCTGAGCGATTAACATTCCCGTCCCATTAAGCCTCATTCGGATTAATCAGGTTACCAAAACGATTAGACAAAGAGAGATGTGAAAGAATGAATATCTACTTCAGACTCCAGTTAGACGGGACTACAATGAGGAATTTCTCTCTTATCTGTATAGTTTATGATGTGAAAACTTGATAAAAAGGAGACAGGAGAGAGAACCCTGAAATGAAATAGGATTTCTTGTCTTATTCCAATTATTAGCCCTTAGGGACACTACAGAACGGTAATTTCTTGCTAACACTTTGATGCATGCAAGATGTGACTGTACTATGCCAAGCGCGATGAAATCTAGATAAAAATAAACTGTAGGTAGGCTGGCAATATTCAAGGTGTTCGAATTTAGAAAACTAGTTCCTACAAAATACTGCATCAATAAGTAGAGCAAGAACAAACACAGCTCTTATTTCAATATATTTTCTTCGATTGCGTCGGAAAAGACCAAAAAAATTGGGCACCTTTTGTGCTAAGATAAATATTACACAAATTACAGTCATGAATAAATTCTATACTCATTCATGAATTAATTTGCTGTTGTTTGTTCTATTCCTACCTTGGATGAATATAAGTATCACGCTATGTCCTGAAATCTTTTCAGTTTCAACTTACCTGTTCTAATGGCTTTCTATGCTGATTCTAAAAGACAGAAAAAACAACTTTTGAAGGGATTATGCTGAATTTTGTAAAATAACTGGATTGCTATGTCCAATTTTGTCATAAGTCATGGCTGACAGTTTGGTTGACATATACACATTCATTAGACTCCAAATATGTTTAGTCCATCACGCCAATCACCAATTTCAGGAGCAGAAATAATGTAATAATAAACCGTCGCAACGACTTTAGTCAAGTATCGGAGATGGAAAATCTGTTTCTTCAGATTTTTAATGGCCC
>JAQGBU010001570.1:0-12297 GCA_034698605.1 Isotoma decorata | reverse complement strand
GTCTTAAGTCTGTCTTATGGTGAAACATGTTCTGCTATTAAATCTAGATGCTTTTTATTATGCTGTGCTGCAAGTCATGAATTTGAATTACTCAGCAGTGCAGTTGCATCGCATGATAAAATGCAGTAAAAGTAAAACCTTTCCTCCCTCACTGTTCACTGAAGATAAATAAATCAAATAGTCATTTTTCTAGAGTTTTTATTTTACCTTTTACTTTCATTTTTTTCCAGGTACTGCAAAGAAGTTACTTGGACTTAGAGTTAGAACTCTTCACCCCTGATGGAGGTAATAAAGAAAATAAAGGGCCCGTTGCAAAAGTGACAATCATGGGAATAGCTTCTCAACCCGTGGATGAACTCGAAGGAGAAAGGAAGGGAAAGCAAGGTATTTTTTCGTGATGTTCACACACTCACATATCATCGAGGGTAATATGAGACATAAATATTATCTTGCGGTCAGTTCGGCTCGGCTTACTTTTGACTCTCTGACTTTCTATTTCACTTCAATTCATCAGTCCTTTTATAACTAATTCTCTGTCTGCTCTTTGGCATTTACGGTTACCTTAAAAATATCTATTTATTACTATTATTATTATCCTAACAAGCTTCTGGTTATGGGCTTTGGAGACTCTTGGTCTGGGCAAACTCACCTGTAACTTTTAACTATGTCTTGAAATATCTATCCTCTGGTGCTCTGGTTTTGAGTAACAAAGGTTTGATCTAGTTGATCGAGGAATGAGTTTATGTTTACATACTTTCCGGTCGTAAAGTAATGGTCTTGGAAAAATTGCTATTTTCCTTTGTAGTCTGACCTTTCTTTCCGAATCATAAAATCTAACTAGCTCAAACCTAATTTGCTCTAGAAATGCTTTACCTTCGTTACCAAAGACCCTGACTTTTTTTAAATATCGTTAAATCAGATTTTTAGTACTGCATAGGCCTTGTGCCATACTTTTTCCAACATTCCACTAGTAGCACTAAAACCTTTTTATATTGAAACTTTCACTACTACGCACGTGATTCACTATCTCTACTATACGTACTTTTTATTTATGATGAAGCATTTTACAGATTACCCTTAGTATTTTTGAACACAATCGAAATGTCTCCATTATTGCATATTAATGCACAAATAATATTGTTGTCGAGCTTGTTTGAAAACCTTGTTATTGCTGGTCGGTAACTCCCTTACCTGTTTGCTCTGCACACCTATCTTTCTCTGTCTCTTTCTAAAAGCTTCTGGGTTGCGGCGTCAATTGTCTTCACCACTGAATCCTCCGGGTGAATCTACAGGCAAAGGTCGTACCCCGGCTCATGATTTCTCTGATGAGGAAGATGACTTTTCATCCCATTCCAGTGACTCTCCTCCTGATGAAGTAATCCTTCGAAAGAATTCCAAGTCTCATCCTCACAACAGAGTAAAAAACTAAAATTGAAGTTAACTAAGCAAGTTGACATTTTAGACAACTTATTTGAATCTATATTATTTTCTGAATATTTTTAGAACTTGAAGCAAAAAATTGTTAACCTTTTGAAGAAGTTTAAACAGACCGAAGAAGGACATCGGAGTGAGGCCAAAAGTGGTGGACCTGTTGCAGACATCGATGAACTTTTCGATGAGTTAGAAAACCTTTCTGATTCTGAGCCAGATGCGGATACGTTATCAGTAGGGTCGTTCCCGAAACCAGTTCTTCCTCCATTCTTTGCGTCCTCAAAGTCCCTAGTTCAGTACAGTAAGTTTACGATTTATAGCGAAAGTTTTATAAGAAGTATTAGAAAGAAATAGCTTTGCTTACATATTGATAAAGTTATTAAAATAATGGCATGATATAATTGCAGTTGATACCATTCCAGAGAAAAGTGTGATCACCTCAGATGAGCGAGCCGATTCTGATTCATGGACAGAGCCTGATCAGCAGTCAGGTGAATCTCCAAAACTACATATGAAATCTCCAGGAGCTACATCAATAAATATTCAGTCACCTGCTGCTTCTTCAGTATTTTCTGAGAAACCAAAACTTGGTTCAATATCAGATCAGTTAACCAAAGTTCTTCCCCCGGATGATGCATTTCCAGATCTCATATTTTTCGTGTCCTTAGAAAACGTAGGGCTTGGAATATTTTCTGCACTTGCCAAATGCAATGTTAAGGTGTTAGGATTAGATTCAGAAGCTGAAATACGAGCAGCTCTTCCTCACATAGTTGGAAAACTTCAGAAGTTTTGTAATAACAATGCAAAAACCCCACCACCACTTAACATTGTGGTTATCGGGACGGATTCTTTCTTGAGTCTAGTAACCAAGACCTATGTTACTCAACTTTCTACACGACCGCATGACTGGCAAAACTATTTCTCATTCCTATATGCTCCATTTTCAAGTAAGCTATTTTATTATGAAATATTTCAATCTTACTTTAAAATAAGAAGAATTTCAAACAATTTACATTATTCACCAACTTCTTCCTTCTACAGCTGGTGGTACCGTCTGGCGACTGTTGTGTCAAAGCGATCCTCAATTTGGACAGAACTTTAATGATTTCACAGAAAGAGGCAACGCAGAGGAAATTGCTTTAAGAGTAATCTCATACGCTAATCTTGCCAAGGAGCGAAGACATATTGTACACCTACCAATCGCAGAAGCAATGATAACCTACAAGGATCATGACGAATCATCACAGGTCTTTGTCCCATTTATCTCTGAAGTGAGACTGAACGTTGGCTACTTTTCGATATCAAATGATCATCACCATCATCATAATCAACTCCACCAAGAACCTAATGACTTGTCATCCTCTCCACCCTCTCCTCCTCACTCACCCCGAGAAGAACCATTAGAACTTCAAGTAGACTTTTGGAAAGGAACTGTAAAGTCCTCTGTTAAAGCGTTCTTCCGAACCTTAACAATTCAGCGAACTCAGGATAACGCACTTACTGTTTCTTACGTTCTTAAAGAACAGAAAAAGCAGAAAAGTAAGCCAACACAATTTTACAACATTTCTCCTCTATTGCTCGTACTTATTAGCGTATCAGAGCCTTAAGTTTAAGCTTGTTTTACCTATTTTAATAAAGAATAATTTCTGACCCCTTTGCAATTGGTTCATTAATTTTTCAGTCATGCGGCTTGGTAAAAAGAAGGAGCGAGAATCTGATGTAAAAAATCAGACCATGGATGGAATCTCAAGACTGGTTTGTCTTGCCAAGTCACAAACTCCTATCAGATGTAAGCGATTTTCATTATGTTGAATCTACTTTTCTCTTACCTTGTCCTAAAAGTAATATATTCTTTAGCATTGATTCAACGGAAACTAAGAATCCGACAGTAAAGGTAGTCATCCATATTCTAATAAGATTGTTATTATTCTTTACTTTCTCTTGCAACAGTGTACGTGGACGGTATTGAATGGCCAGCAGTGAAGTTCTTTCAAGTCTCAGCTCAATGGCAAAGTCAAGTGAAGAACCTTCCTCTCCTAGTCTCAACACCGGGGAAAGGAGAGTCATTGTAGAAGAATAAAACTAGTGAAAAAGCTTAGATAGCAAAAGTCTTGTACACTGACTAATGTAATAATATTATAAAATGATACAATCGGGATGTCGGTAGTTGTATAGACAATAAATGCCAGAAAAATTGAGCCGAGAAAAGTAGTGTAGGGATTTTTTTTAGCTTTAGCTAGTTACATAGCTTCTAGCTTGAAATTGCTGTTTTCGGCTGTGTGTCTTCCTCCAAAAATTCTAGTCTGCTCATGAGAGAAGAGAGATGTAAGTAATAATGTAAAATGCAATGTGTAATCTGCTATTATTTCTACGTGCTGAGATTATAAATCCTTGTAGAGAAAGTGACGCTCTTATATTATTATACCATGTATCAGTCCGGATCTATTTACATGAATAAAGAATTGGTGTTGTCCTGTACGTTTTTAAAAATGTAGACTAGACTACTTTGTAAATTACGTGACGAATGGTTTGTGATATCATCCTGTGAATTCCGTTTCCTTATTGACATTTTTCGAAACCAGGTCAAACTTAAGATTAGTGCAAACTAAGGTATTTGCCCAATATAAGTAGACATCCATACGGGTTTCGCAAAACATGTTTACACCATCCCACAGCATGAGAAATGCATCAAATCCTCCAAGTGAAGTACACCAGCTTAATTTCATTACGTATTTAAGTTTTATTTCGTTCTCTTGACTTTTATCACAAAAAATTTATTTATCTATGAGATTTTTAATTGAAACGATATTTTAATTAGGTAATACTGTCTCAAATGAACGAACATTTTGTTCTTTTCGAGGGATAAAGGATGAAGTGCAAACAGTAGCTTCTTTTAGGAATTTAACGTTATAAGTTATAACTAAGTAAGTAGATTATGTTGCTGCGATGGTCATAAAGAACGACAAAAAAAAATGCAAATCAAAACCTATATTCAACTACGTGCAATTATTCTAACTTAAGGGCATATTATCAATGAACACGAAAAATAGAATGAAGATAATCAGTCAGAACTTTCACCTATAGATTGCACTTAAACCTCCACCTTTCACCCTTAAGTCGACTAGAAAATCAAACGAGCCATGCAGGCATCATTTCAATTGGCATTCTACAATCTGAATCGTGTTCCTCTTAAATTTTGTAATTGAAGATTGGGAAGTACATTATGTTTTTTGATTACATTTACCTTACATTATTTTTTTCATTTTCCTATTATTCTTGATAAAAGTTAATTAAATTTAGTTTACGGATAACGGCTGGCCTAGCCGTGATTGTGGGTGACGTTTCTAATGATCTAAAAGTTGATTATACACTACGATATAATTTACTAGTCTCTGGTAAATGTGGACAATAAATTTAAGTTTAGCTTTTTGGTGTATTCTTATGTCTTACTCCCACCCCTGAATACAGTCACTAAATATGGCAAAATAAAGAACTTTAAACGTTTTAATCCTATCGTTTTTTTCGGGGAGGTCATGCGAGACAACAGTAAAGGTTGTCTTATGCAGGGACTATTCAAAAGAAACTTGATAGGCGAATAGGGTGACCGTGTTTGACATTGCAAAAAAAAATATAAAGAGAAATTTAACCATCTTACAGCATAGTGTTGTACCAGAAGTTTAAAAAACTCTTAGAGGACACAAAGGTTGACCATAAAAATGGAATCGCAAATTTACCAGGCAATAGTAAATTACTGTATATATAATAACTTCTAAATTGAAGATCAGTTCAGGTTTTTAAAGTTATCAAAACAAGTTTACAATTACTACTACCCTGTCAAAATTATGATTCAAAATTCTATATTACTTATCACCTACGATGATACGATGTTGTACAATTGTTAAATTTCTACCGATAAACTAAGATTTAGACGTGCTATAACGATGAGAGATGTGATATACTCGAGTACGTAGCAGCGTATGCGTATGCTCACATATTAAATGGGTTGTGTGATGTGAATTACATTTACATTACACTTAAACTTACAAACTATCTATGAATTTAACAATCGATAAATTTAAATTAACCTATCAAGGTTGATACACCACAAATAATAAATTACAACTTACATTAAGACGTCTTACAAATTAAGATTTTCACTTGATATGAACCACATAATATAGCTATTGTTATGAATATCTACTTCTAAAAATCTACTCTGAAGTTTTTAAGTACCGTTGTTTACGTATAATAAATAAATGGGCAGGTTTAGGGTCACTCAGAAGGATTATTATCATTATTTTTCTTGCTTGGTAACATATCACAATGGTTAAAAGGAGAGACGTTGGTACTAGAACCGACCCCACTGTCTAATTTAGGTGCAGCACCTTTTGCAGCTAAATCTTCATCTAGTAAAGATGCCTCTCCTTTGCTTAGATCCAATTTCAATCTATCTCTAGTATGCCGTAATTCTCCTAGTGTGGATGGTTGAAAAACAAAGGGCTCACTTGATCCTCGTATGTGAAAACTGTCATTTTCTAAAGTTATTTACAAATAAAAATAGTTAGGAACGTTAATTTTTGAAACTTTCTTGTCTACATGAATCAAAACTAGTCGGCAATAATATTACTTACCATAACCTGATATTCGGTAAACATCCATAGGATCAGCCTTTGGAATCACTTCATCTTCTCCCCAGTCTTCATGGTGAATTTCTGCATCTTCTAATTCTTCCTGGGTAAGTTCCCAGTCTGAAATTAAAAAAAAGCCATTCAAATTTGTTCATTTTTTGGCGATACTACCCCTTACTTATAGTATCAGAATAATCAGAACTTCAAAGTTTACAGTTATTAATGTCAAAATATTTCAGTGTGAATGCATCAAATAAATTGCTAAAAGGCTAACTACCCAGAGAAGCTGCTGAGGATATTGGAATGCTTGAAGGTTTAACAGTGCTGGTGCGTCGATGAAATCTATCATCATCCTCAGAATCGCTTGCCGGAGGTGGTGGAGGATACTTGTAGATTATGCTAGGTTTTTTCCTTTCAAATGATACAGATTTTTTAAGACTAGATTTATTTTGCTGTGTCGATGCATTTAAGGCTTCTGCTGCTGGTGATTTAATTGCAGGACGTGCAGGGATTAAGCTGTGGTTCCATTTTGAAGGTGTAAATTCTTTACATATACTTGCCTCATCTTCGTCCTCCTCACTTTCTTCAAACGTCTCATTATGGTCTTTCTTATTTCCACCAGCAAATAAGGTTCTGAAACTAGATTTTCTTGTTTTTGTTACTTCTAAAGAATCTGGCGCTTTCAAATGTTGGACGTTTGTAATACTGCTAATACTCGCTGCATTTCCTTCAGTTCCGAGGCTGTGGGAGCTACTACTATTATTGTCTGTATTGTCTCCCAAAAAAGCTAACTTTGCTTCTTGTTTAGGAGGTCCAGCTGATTCACGAGTTTCTGGCACAACTTGTTTTATTTCATTTACATCTTCTAAGTCATGTAGGACCAGGCTCCCAAGCTCCTCATTTGCAGCTTCAATATCTTCTACAAATTTATCTCCTTCAGATTTGTACTCTTCATCTGAAAAATTCAAAAATAAATACAAAGATTGGCAAACAAGTCCTTATACAAAAGTTCGAAAACGCTTTAAGTGAAGTTAATTCTATGTAGAAATACCTCCTCCAAGGCTAAGTTCAAAAAGTGAACGTGTATTATTTGCAGCATTCTGAAAGGACTGGAGTTGCTGAGTCCAGAAATCATCTGAAATTTTTTGTTCATTACTGGATTCCTTTTCTTCACCTGTACTTGACCCAGCTGTGAAAGCCAGGTTAGCCGTCTTTGACGTAGAAAGTTCACCAGAAGAAGTTTTATCAGATAAAGTTTGATCTTTAGCATTAGGATCGGACACAATCGCCCAAGAACCTGTAGACGAAATTTTACCGACACTATCTGAATTCACTACATCCCATGATCCAATAGTATTAGAGGGATTGAACTCAGAACTATTAAATGTTGACGACGCTAGAACGACCACGTCACTTTTAGTTGGGCTTTCATCCGAATCGTCATTGAAAAGAACCCTAGGCGTTATCTTTGGTTTCTCTTTTATTTCTTCGGACTCAGGCCGAGGAGTCAAACTGTATGTGCCTCCATTCGAAACCGTGTTCAAAACTTCATCTTTCAGTACAAACGGCTTAGAATAAGCAGCCTGTGATGTACCTGAGTTCGTCTTAACATTATTTTGAAAGCTCTTAGGAGGATTCGGTTCTTCTTGAGCGCTTGTATATGGTGTATTATTAGTGGTGGTATGAATTAGCTCATCTTCATCTTCACTGTAATGGTGAGGCATTAGTGTTGATTCCTGTAACTGTGTGCTCACTGCTTGGTACGCACTAAGACCTAGGTCATCACTAGCTCCAACCAAAATGCTCGTTAGTCTGTAAAATAAAGAATCGTATTAGATTAGAAATAAATTTCTGTGCATTCTTGCAAGAGCTCAAGACTTTTAAGTTACGAACAGCCTTACAGTTCGCCTTGGGAAATTCCTCGTGTAGAATTTAATTTACTTATCGGGCTTATCGGACATGTCGAATTCAAAGGAGTGCCTTGTGTCTCAAATACATCTTCCGGAGTATCATCATATCCATCCAATGGTAATGGAGAAGATCCTGATCTCTTTGGAGTACTTGTATGCCGCTGCACATGGTTCCCATTGCCATTTGTCTGCTCGGGTGTAGAGAACTTAAGCTCTGCAATCCTGCCATTTTTAAAAGGTTCTTCGGACCTCATTTTCCTATCATCGCCTTGTTGTTGAACGGACGATAAGGCAACTAAAGGATCTGGGCTAGGCGTGGGTCGGACCACATTGATTTTTACTCCTGGATCAGGGGTCGACCCGAGAACGAAAGGATTCCGGTTAGGGGAGGGTTGGATAACACTGATTTTTGCTGTGGGGTCCGGTATTGACCCGAGAACATTTATGCTAGAACTGGCTTTAGAAATATCATGTTTTTCTACGTCGTGAAAGCTTGAATTATTTGATTCAACCGAAATTTTGGATATTTCTGAGTCTACTTTTGTTTTCTCCTGTTTGCTGGAACGCGTTTTTGACACATTTGTTGAAATATCGGCCTTGAATGAATTAATTTTTACTTCAGGATCAGGTGTTGCATCGAGATCACTCATAGGACCTGAGGTCCTTTGTATTGAAGAAATGTCAGGGTCTATTCTCGTTTTCCCGAGTATACTGGAGCTTGCTTTAGAAACCTGGTCAGCTATTGCACCGGAGGCATGCGACTTGACAGACTTTGAATTTTGACTAGAGTCTGCCATCACCTTGGAAGGGGACGAAGCTGAAGTTAAAGCAGTGTCACTGGAGGACTTCTTCAGACAACTTGCAGCATTTCCTCCTGAGGCTACATTTCGATTATCTTCCCCTGATGATGAAGATGCATTGACCGTAAGGTCATTCTGCTTTGAAATATAAGGTAGACTATCTGGATCTCCAAAATCACCTGGCTCCACATGTGTGAGCACCATTAGATCTTGAACACTTTGTGATTTTGCTAAAACCTAAATAAGCAAGAAAGCTGACAATAAGTACGTATTAAAACAGAACATTTATTTAAACGTAATCATCAAATTTTACCTTTAAAGAAATATCCCCTCGCTCAATCCTTTGTTCCCACTGATCTTCATCTGGATCCAAGGAAGATGCGTTTGAATCTACAGTCTCAATGTCCTTTGGCTTTGATTCGTCAAACATATCGATGCTACTCTGATTAAAACTGGGATATGCTTCAGTAGTTCTACCCACTTCAACCCTAGAATCTCTCCTATCTTCAGCTTTTTGAAGTTCTTTTTGAAGCCCTGTAAAACTAACACTTTTTTTCCTCCGTTTTTCATCATCAGCGCTACTTGTCGAGGCTCGTGCTCCAAGCTGCTCCCATTTTGATTCAAATTCATCTGGAGGTGCGGATTGCTGGACGGTTGTTACTATTTCAAGCAAGCCTTTCAGCCTAGCTACTATCGATGAAAAATTCGGTCTATTCAAAGGATCTATGCTCCAGCAGGATCTCATGATTTCATAAAGTTCATTTTTTAATGGAATATAAGGTAACGTCGGGGAACCAAGGTTGTAGTTTTTATCTGCAATAACTCTTGAAATAACTTCTTCATCACTTAATTCAAAATAAGGTAGCTTCGCAAACTCCATTATTTCCCATAAAACAACAGCAAAACTCCAAATATTTGCAAACTTGGTAGCCTGAATACATGAAATAATTAATTAGAATAGTCCACAACACAAAAAGTGGATAGTAGAGCTGGAGAAACTCTGATCTTTACCTTAAGCGTTTGAATAGTACTAACTGTACAATGTAAAGTTTCAGGGGCAGCCCATCGCAAAGGTATAGGGACGTTCGAATTCCAATAATAATCATCTTTATAAACGTGTGTTGCAAGACCATAGTCTCCAACAACAATTCGATCTTCACTAGCAACCTGACAATTCCGAGATGCTAAATCGTGATGAACAAAATCACAGGAGGACATCCATTCCAATCCTTGTGCTATATCTGTCAAATTGAAATGTTTTTTGGTTTTCTCTCATATCGCAAAAAATTAAATTCGCTTATCTACAACATGTCCAGCTAATTATTACTTACCTAAAGCCATTCGTATCAAAGTTCCCTGAGTACTAAGCATATCTGCTCTAGTTACATTAGAAATAAGATATGATTTCAGATCTCCTTGTGGACATTGTTCCATTATCAGCAAAAAAGGCAGTTTTTCAATAGAATGGCCCAACAACTTCAGAATATTAGCTTGATTGGCATCCCGATATAATCTTGACTCGTCTAAAAACCGCATTTGTTCTATCTGACTTGCTTCACCTTTAAGAACTTTAACTAAAACTCGGATTTTTCTTGCAAAAGGCACGATATCTCTTGCCTCTGCCTCCATAACCTAAGCACACAATTACAGAAAAACGTCAGTAATATGAAAAAAGCCTCCTTTGAGAAAATCAGGTCCTTTTTAAACAAGTGGTAATTTTATATTCGAAAAACTAACCTGCCCAAACCATCCTTTACCAATCTCTCTAACGTATTCAAGATTGCCCCGAGGAAAACTTTTAAACTGATCATCTACACAAAAAATGGAAACGAATATCATCCTAATTGCTAATAAAACATTTCATAAAATTCGAATAGGTAATTATTTAATTATTTTCGTTAGTATTTCATACCAAACCAATCATGTGCATAAAGGTCAGAATCAGCAGCTGCGAATGGAATTACAGTGGGCAAGCTTTTGTTATGAGAACGAGCAGAACCACTCCCGTCTGTTGCCCCTCCTAATCCCCCTCCACCCAGCTGAGCATTACCAGCTTGATTAGACAATGGAGTGAGATCATCTATAGTAGGCAATGGTTCGAAGACAACGGAACCCAACTCAAGAGTTCTCACGTCTATCTGTGATAAAGGGGTCATCATGGTACCCAAATTTCCCTCTGAGACGGGATTCTCGAAACTCATAGGAGCATCTTGTCTTGTTCGCCCGAACCACTGTTCGCAAGGATCAGAAATCAGAATTAAAGCAGTGTTGATGACGAACAGTTTTTATAATTATATAAAAAATATAATACAATGTGCATTTATAATTTAACAAGCAGACACATACATGAATCTTCGAAAGTCCCCCACAACATCCTCCAGCCGTTCCGCATTGAAACAAGATGATGATAAGAACTAAAATAGTACTAATTGAAACAACTGCCACAAGTATCCAAGAACCCTCATTTTCACCATCACCCTGGGTCATCTCTGCATCTATAAAACCACGAGGTATTTTGTCAACTTAAACTTCATTTAATTTTAAAATCTTCAAAGAATTATCTTACTTTCTAAAGCTGTACTGGCTGGATAACTCCATGTTTCTGAGATGACCAGGAATAGAGTGACAAGAAAAGAAAATATTAAAGAGTGGCTTCGATTGCTCGTATTATTTTTGGGTTTCGGTGCCATTTAAGAAGTTTCCGTAAAGTTATGACCCAGGTCAAGCAATAGACAAATGCTTCTCTTCATTAGTTTGCAGAATAAAAGTTGTACAGTGGGCCGATCCCGATTCTTCACAAGCCAGGAGATTAATGCCTCCTCTTTAAACTTAAATTACTGTTTCAATTTGAATGGAATTAACTGGAAGCTGAAGCTGAGATTAATTAACACGCCACAATTCACATAAAAAATCATGACTTCGTGACTCCACTATTTCTCTTATTTGAAAATCTTAGAGAATATTAGTGAGATGAGAAGTCAGGACTATCAGTGTATGAAAAGAGCTCCTTATCTCTCCATTTTTGTTCTCATCTCTCTATAGCTGTCAACCTGAAAAAAGATATTCAAATCAATTAAATGTGAAACGCTTTATCTTTTAAACAGATAATTCCAGATAAGATAACCAATTTGAATACAGTAAATTAAATGTGTGTATAAAATTGTTAATCCACAAGCATAAGGTTTGAGGACACACTTAACTTAGATGAAATTGCTTGGCACTCATATATCTATTTCTTACGATTTACAACTGATATTTCAATATTAAAACAAATTGACCATTTTTACAAATGAGATTCCTGCACTTCTATACTTGAAAGTAGGCGACTTTAGTCACCAGAATGACATTTATATTTATTTAGCTACTCACAAAGGTATTTAAATACCCTGGAGGATATACCTAGTCTTAATATACAATATAATAATAATAAGGACCAAAGCTCCAAAGGAAAGGACCCAGAATGCAGAAACTATTAATTGTCCAGGACAATTTGTCCCTGCATGCTGCTTTGCCTTTTATCTTCAATCA
>JAQGBU010001569.1:0-12297 GCA_034698605.1 Isotoma decorata | reverse complement strand
CATTTTCAATAGCTTTGGGGATCAACTGTCTTGGATCCATCGGTAGGCTGGATCTTATTCGTCGTCCCATTAGAAGTTCAGCAGGGCTAAAACCATTCGACAGTGGGGTTGCTCGATATTCTAGCAATGCCATTGAACCAGTCCGAGTGTTTTTTCAGCAACGGCTTTACTATTTTCACTTGGGCTTCAGCTGATCCGTTACTTTAAGGGTAATGAGGGCTGGTAGTAGTTGATTTTGATTGTCTTTGTCATTTTCAGGGCTGGGATCTACTTCTTTTCTTTCTTGTGGGTCATTAATTTGTTCCGAAACCAGATTGGACTATCTAGGTTTAAGCTTCTTTTCGGGTTGACCCTCATCAAAACTTACATTTCTTGCGATGATACTTATTCTATTCTCTGCATCATAGAGTCGGTAGTGTCTGCTTCTACTTTCGTACCCTACTAAGGTAAGGATTTTTGCTTTTGCATCCCAGGTTTTATGACTTTCTTTAGGGACTTGAGCGTAAGCTTTACACCCAAAAGTCCTAGCATGTTTTAGATTTGGAATCCTTCCAAATATTTCTTAAAAAGCAGTCTTCGATTCTCCCTGCTTGTTGATGATCCTGTTCTGTATGTAAACGGATGTGGCCACAGCTTCGGCCTGTAAATGTTTTGGTGTCTTGTACCTTTGTAGCATGGCTCTTGAGGTGGCTTTAATTGTCCTCATTTCTCTTTCTATCTTCCCGTTTGATTCCGGGCAGTGGGGGACAGTTCTTTTATGAACTATTCCTTTCTCTTCAAAAAACTCGCCAACGGACTTACATACGAATTCGGTGCCATTACCTGTTTGGAATGTTTTAATATTGTTCCCTGTCTGATTCTCTATGAAGGGGATAAAAGCCTTAATACATTCGGTTACTGTATTCTTATGTTTTAAGAAGTAGAACGTAAGAAACCATGTAGCATCATCCTTCAGTAGAAGAAAATGAACTGCTCCGCCCAAGTAGGGTGTGGGTATCTTCCCAGCAATGTCTGCATGGATTAGTCCTCTAGGTTTTGTATTTATTTTTTCTGTAATTGCAGGGGAAAGGTGTCTGGTTTGTTTGCCAAGATGAAATTCTTCACAGTTAATTTCTTCCTTTAACTGGGCTTGGTCTATTCCTTTTACAGCCATCTTCTTGACTGATTGAAATATATACCGCATATTGATATGTGACAATCGGTCATGCCAAAGCTTTGTTGTGGAATTTTCTTTGCATAAGTTGCATTTGAGATTGTGATGTTTGAATTGCATCACGTCCTATCTGTCAAAACGGGAATACCACCAAAACAGTGTGGTATGCTATATGCAAAAATAAACAGTTGATATTACCTTATGTCGTTCCAAGATTACCAACCATTCAGTACTCCCAAAAGTGACAGTAACTCAGATTTTCAAGTAAACGAACAGATCTTGATTAGTATTTTTATATCAGCAAATTTTTCTTCTATGAAAACAGTTCTGATTTCACTATGTCGGATACTATTTCACAACAACGCTGAAATGAATGACTGTTCCTTTTATCCCTTTAGCTTGAGCTTTTATTGTTCTCTGTTATCTTGTATATTGAATACTTCTTGCCGATAGTGAGGACTTTAACCTCAATCAAATATCACTGCTAACACTTGGATCTCTTTCTGTGAAAGAGTCTTTTAGTTTTCTTTCAATTTTCGACCTTTTGTTCTCTAATTACTTAATTAAGCTAGTAGCTTAAATTATTCATGAGATCTGAGATGATTCGCTAACTTGTATGAGGTAAATCTTCTAAATCTCAGTTCGCCCCAACCACGCTCTGCTACCATGTAAGTAAAAGTCCCCAACACTTTTGTGTGGACTATATAGGTTGATTTGGATGTAAGAAATTATCAGTAGAGATCAAAGATGTATAGGTTATTAACGAGGTATGAAAATAGTGACAAAATTGTTGCTAAAGGATTAATTAGTGGACAATGTCTTCTAGGGTTGCACTACGTGGACCCATTGATAAAGCGTTGAAGACACGGGAGGTTATGAAGGTTGTCTTTTCATAGATTGTCGTAAACACATAATAATGTTTGTAAAGATGAAACGAATAAAGGCAGTGACGTATGGTTCATTAGAACTGAAAAAAAAACTTGAAAGTTAATCCATAGTACATGACCAGTCCCAATAAAAAAAATAAAAGCTATTAAGTGAAAATACAATTGGTGAAAGCAAAAAAAGGCTATTGAGTAAGGGTTGTAAAAAATTTAAAATAAATGTTGGTCTGGTACTATTAATTTTGTAGTACGTGTTTGGATTTTGTATTGGTGGGTTGTAGTAATATTAAGTTTTAAAAGCCAAAAATATTTTTCTATGTAAACAACAATGGCAGGAGCGAAGTGTTTCCCACATTCGTTGGTATGTTATCAAAAAAATGTATTGCGTGTTTAAAAAAATATGGAATCATAAAAATTATTTATTTAAGATCATGGATCAGATAGTGATGTATTTGGAAGGTCGTTATCTCAAACAAGCTAGGTTGATTAACAAAACCTGTAACCAAGTGGCCATCAAATACGCGAAACATATGTTCAAGTTCGAATTGGATTGTTTTACGTTGTCGTTAGAAAAATATTTAGCATTGAAGAAACAATAAGACCCTTCTGTTTTTTTCCCGAAATGTGTTGCATTGAAGAATGGGCCACAAAGAAATTATTAGGATATTCTGTGGATGTTCAGAGAGAAACTTTTGGTGGAGTTAGTGTGTTACGTGTTCTTATAACTAATACGGATACGTATTGTTTAGTAAAAGTTTTACCGTTATGCTCGAATTTGCATAGTTTAGAGCTAATCATCCCCACTTCTGTAATACCGGCTTAAATAATGGCTCTAGAAGCAAAACGTGTTAAAAAATTAATTTTGAATAGAGATTTCAGTGTATGCATGGAATCCGATAATAACACAGTTGAAGCACTTGTTAAAGTGTCTCGAAATTTGGAAATCCTAGAAGTACATACTTTTAAAATACAACAGTTATTTGTACTAAAATTGCACGAACAGGAAATTTATAGAAATATAATTTCACTTGAATTGAGACCAATTAATGAAGCACAGATAAAGGTTCTCACAAAGTGGTTAGTACAAAGTGGTTAATAAAAACTTTATGAAAATTTATATAAAGACATTGTATACAAACCATGCTGAAACATTGTGGGGGTTCTTTTCCCAGTTAAATACACAAAAACTATTAAAGGAATGTCAATTACATTATGCCGTGAGATGATTTCCTGAATGCCCAATAAAAGAAGTACAGCCAGAATATCGTAATCCAAGAATATTTATTGGTGTTCCATGGTTTTCTTTGCCTCAGTTGAAAAACAATTGTGCCTTGCATAAATTGGCTTTAACTTTATTACGGCGATGAAATCGGTTATCATACGATGGTATAGTACCGTCCACGAATAATAACCCTGGTATGCCAACATAAAAACAAAACATCTGATTTGTCCACCCCTCAAGTAGGAACCATTTTACATGTATCGCCTTCTGGTACATGTAACGGATGTGCAGTTCTGGGAACTTACAATTCCGAGTATGATATATTTTTTTTTTTGATTTCAATGTAGTTGTAGGACCACTCCGTTGGCAGTAGTCTGATTCTGGTTTCCTTATCCAAAATCTTAGGCAACAAAATGAATAAAAAATCCAAAATACTAAAATATACTTACCGAAATTGGTAGTTTCCAATGTTATTTCTTAGCACTCTCACCGACATGAAACCGCTATGGGTCGTAAAGGTAAAAGCTTCATTCAAGCTAGCATTTTCTTAAAAGAGACCATAAACTATTAATATTAAATACAAGATGATAATGACGATAATCATGTTAAAATATTTACCCATTGTATTTTGGTTTGAAGCATCCGGATGCTTTAATCAGGTAATATTTTCACGAAAGGGAGTAATTTCTATTTCCTCCAAAATTGTTTATAACCATTCAATGAGTTGAGGAAACTCAAACCCACTTATCTAAAGCATTTAAATGTTAAATTAAGCAAACAGAAAAATGAAAAGAATGAATAGTGTTGAAACATGAGACATTCGACCCGAAAGTAAGAATTTTTATTCCGGATTTTTAGCCCATTTTGGCTTCACGCAATACACCAAGTATTGCTCTGCGTGATTATTTTACTATAATTTCATAAAAATGGGAGGAACAGATATTGTTTCCTTATGAGTATACAGCCCATCAGTTCTGTCCGGGGCATGAATTTCAATATCTTCATTATCGATGTGGTTTTCCGGATGTTTCACATATCCCACGGCACCGGGTCCAATATTGAATTTTTCTTTGATTAACTGAAGGTCTTGGAATTTTAGTGCTACCAGTTTTTTTAGTGACTCTACTTGCGCCGCTTGGTTAGCCATGGTTGGGGTAACAGTTTGGGATGGTCCTGCTAAATAAATAATAAATAGAATAAATTTAAAATTTATCGAAACTTGACAACAAATAATTAAACAATTAAAAGCAACCTTTCAGATAAGAAGTGGCTTGTCTTTTTGGTTGCATCTCCAAAAAAAACTCAGAACGAATGCAAAAGATCAGAACGAATGAAAAAGATCAGAAAGAATACAAACGATCAGAACGAATGAAGAACATGAGAGCGAATGAAAAAACATATATTGATGGGTACGTTATATATAGTAGCAAAGAGTCCCTTGAACAACATTGAACTTAGGGGCAGTTGTTATTTATCAATAAATAAGTACAAAAGAAATTTCAAAAAGGATAGTATCAAGTATATTAGGTATAGTATATTATTTATTATAGTATTTTGCATTGGTAATTTATAAGTATAAATATCAGCTTTTGTAACGAAAAATCTAATTAAAGACAAAGTTAGATATAAAGTATTAATCATGTTCTTGATTTTAGTCTAAATTGACTACAAAAGTATTTGTTAGAGAAACAAATCGCTGAAATCTACAAGAAACCATATAAATAGAGATACACAGGAATATAAATTAGCAGTATTTGTACAAACTTTGGGTATACACAATGAAACTAGACAGTAAATCAGCCAATATTCTAGGATTTGAACAAAACTTGTTTAAACACGGTCCGTATCGAGGAGAGAAGGGCCAAGATCCTTTGGCATATTCTATTCTGGTGCCTATGACAAGCTGGTAATACGGACCTACGAGTACATTCATGATAATGTTTTTGTGGATGAACCAATTGATGACCGTTGCATTGAGTCCCTTACCTTTGCTCTCACCAAAGCGTTCCATGAAAAAGAATTACCAATTACCTTTAGTTTGGTTTCTGATCATGCTTACATTCAAGTGACTATACAAGAGGATAAGTATCAATTTTTATTGTCTCCTACAGTCAACACATATCTGGGATTGTCTACAACATTTACATTCAGAGACAAGGTAACTAATCTTTTACTACCAGATGCATTACAGGAAACATTATAAAAACATTCTCCCGAAGAAGAAAAAGAACGAAGAAAGAATCTTTTCATTTTGATTTTGATTCTAAAATATAGTTAAATACATTCGATGCCATGTTTAATGTAGCAGTCGCTGGTAAAAATCTAACCAATTATATTGATCGATTTGATTTTTGAAGGGACATAACCTATTTTGCTTTGATGTAATGCCCGCTCATCAAGGAGCACGGTTTCAGTTGGAAAAACAAGGTCAAATAAAAGTAAAGGTTAAATTTAAAACGGCTGTTACAAACCCACCTAACCTAACCTAACCTAACCTAAGTTCAATTGTTTATGGCTCTTTTACAAATGTATTGACGGTTGATGAAAACAGAAATGTAGTAGTAGAATCTAGCACTATTCCAAATATATCAAAGCCTTATGAACAGTTCCACTTTGTTTAAAGCCCTTGCTAGACTTGCTCTAGCTGCTAAAATTCAATGTTATAGCAAAAGATGAGTTAAAATTAGTTAACTTTTCCCAGCTCCCTTTACTAATTGTACAAAACACGAAAGAGAGAAATCATCCGTCTGGGGGAGAGCATTGGGTCGGATTTATTTGTATTAGACTTAATTCCAAACTCTCTACAACTTACATTGACAGTTATGGACAACCCTTATCCTTTTATAAAATGTCATTGCCCTATTCTATTTCTTTTATGAACACGCTTAATTAACAATGCTACAGCTCTGAATACGTAATAGCATTACCTAATATTTTTTATGTACTTTATATCCGCGATAAAAATGCTGATAGATAAATTATATAAAACATACTTTTACATTAATAGATGTACAAAAAATGATTTAACGGTGTACACGTTTTAAAAAACATTCCCAGCTAAATGTAAATACTTACCGTTTATTAAATGCAAATATTTGACACAAGGTAAGAACCAATCATGTGTTTTCCGAGAGAATAAAAACCCATAAATAGAATAGAATCAATTGCTTTTTATTTTTGCATTCCAGATTATATAAATGATGGATATTTTGATCGCATGAAAACTTAAGATTTTATTTTATTTAGCCTTTTTATTGCAAGCTCGAAAGCGATTCTCTCTGATTTTGCATTCTAGTTTTTGCTCTCGCATCGGGTTCTTCAGGTTCGGTCACAAAAAGTCACAAAATCCCACCGTCATCAAACGCTGAAGCAGATTTACGGCACAATTTTACGGCACAATTTACGGAAAGTCGCATTGTCTTGCACATTGACCGAACGACTCGATCCACAAAATCACTATCTCCTCCCTATTTAAAAAAAAGAAGTAAATAAAATAGGGCATACTTTAGTTGATGAATAAAAGTATATTTATATTTTTTTACAGGAAACATAATGTTACTACTACTAATAGTACTAATATTTCTGATACTTGAACTTACCATAGGAAGACACAAAAAGGTAAACCCGTCCTCATTATGAACTGGAATGGATAAAGTCGCATTTAAAGATTCATACAACCACCTTGATTTTGGTTGAGATCCTCTTCTACCCACGGTTTTCCTTGATGAATTGGACCGGGTGGTAGTGGTGGTGGTAGTAGTAGTAGTAGTAGGAGGTGGAGGAGAATAAAAGGTAATGACTGAAGTGATAGGTGAAATAGAAACAGGTAAAGCTGTAATTGTAGCAAAAGAAGTCAAAGGATTTATCGTGGGTACAACAGAAGTTGGATAAAAAGTTATAGATGCGGGTGTTGTAAAACTTGTAGTAGTTTTCAAAAGTTTGACAGTCAATGGTTATAAAGTTCGTTGTTATAGGCTGGTGGGAGTGGTGGTTGTTTCAGTCATTTGAGTAGCGAAAGATGAAGAAGTTGTTTTGATTATGGATGATTTAGTAGTGGTACTTGCCATGGTATAGGGAGTAGGTGCAAAAGTAGTAGTAATTCTACTTGGTTCAACTGTAGTTAAATCTACTCTAGTATCATCAAGTGTTTAAGGAAAAAACGTAAGCGTACTACCCAGAATCGAAGGATAAGGTGTAGTCGAGATATTCCTAGTTATCTTACGTATCTGAAATAGTAGAATAAACAATCATGAATTTTCATTAAAAAGTAATGAAGGGATGAATATATTATTTATCAAAGAAATTAATAGTAATAATGTGAATTTTTGTAAATTTACAAATTTTACCTTTGATTGTACACGAATTCTTTCATGGTCTGTCCCACTGTCCTGGGCATTAACAGGGTTGGTTATTGGCTTAAATAACTGCCGACGAGATTCTAAACATTTTAACGACTAATTGGATTATTAAGTTTAGTTCCATTACAGTTATGAGAAAATATTTTTTTAAAACAAAGTACTCACTGGCAAATTTCTGATATCGCAGGAACCCTCTCAAATCCTGTATGGTAAATCTGACATTTTCTTTGTCATAATTATTAGAAGAAACACACCCACCACTTTGCTCGTGAAACTTTACAGTGTAGCGACATTGATTTCTACTTTAAATGCACAAACTGCATGAATGCTCGTCTTCACACCGTAAACCGTTCACTCTGCTAAACAACCACACCACCAAAACCGAAATCACTATTGTAAACTTCATTTTAAAATTTTATTTTAATCAAAATTTAAATGGGTGTGTGTATGTGTGACACTTTTCGGACAGAATGGACGTATAAAGGAAATAAAACGCTCTATAATCATGCTCCTTAAAATAAAAAGATTAAGATGAAAAGTTATAATGTTCATCAGAAAATGAATAATTAGATCTATGTACATGAGCATTAAAATTATTAAATTAAAAAATACAATACTACATTATACAAATTGGACTAGCAAACCATTTAGTATTTTTCAGCGGTATCCCTCGAAAGTGACCAAACCGAAAGTGACCAATCGAAAGTGACCAATGGTCACTTCCAAAACTGAGATTGGCCACTTTCTTCTTGGTCACTTTCGACGGGAATCTTATTCTTATGTTACAAATATTTCATATATTAAATGTATTACAAATATTGCATACTTTTACTACATATATTATATACATTTCATTCAGTACAGACATTACATATTGTTACTACACGTATTACACATATGACACTATCTACACATATATTTCCATTATGGCCCAGTTCTTTTTAATCATGCATTCATAAATCTTACGTAGGTCATGACCATAGATTCGGTTACATGCGTGGTCTGTCTCATGAGATAGTGGATGTGCCAACAACCGTTACCTGCCCTGTTAGTAACTTTTTCTTCGAACTGGAGGATAATAACATAGTCATACTAAACAATAAAAGCATGGGCTCAAGCGTCGACTACCTTCCAAATCCTGGAGATAGCTTCAACAAGTTAGTTGGTAAGAGTTAAATGGAAACTATTCTCTCAATGAATAGCAGAAGCGCGCTTCAAAACGGTATTAACAGCCTTTTTCAGGGATTAGTACCTTCCCCAGAAGAACAGAAGGCCTTCGATCTACTTTCAGATTGGCAATTGGGGGATATTTGGTTGTATTTAAAAGTAATCATGGTGTATCTCATTACAATATCTGATGGAATACGGTTAGTCGTATTGGGAGTCTATGTTCAACCGGTCAAGGTATTTTTTACTACGGCCTGGTCATGTATGAAATGTTGTTGCGGTTGCTGTTGCAAAACTGCTTCAGACAAATTGAAAGAGATGAAAACTAAAAGGAAACGTAAGCAAACATTTCCAGAAGACCTTACTGTACTTAATATTATGAGGTCCCCTGATGATCGACACCACATAAGAACAGAAAGCAAAGAGGAAGGTTTTCATAAAGCAAATGATTCTAACAACCTTAACTGCATCAAGTGTGCTTTGCCCTGTCCGCCCACAAATGTGTCAAGGCCACATGTAGCTTATGATGTGGTGAGAATTTATCCCAATCTGAATAATGTCCAACCCTAATTTTATGCTGCTTTGGATTGCCATAATTTTTTTTCTTAGGTAATAATTTTTATGCAACTTCTGTAGTACCGTAAATAGTATGTAGGAATTCAATTCAAGTTTTCAAGAAATGTAGACAACTTTGAAAATTGCATGCATTCATAGTAATGTTAATACTACGTATTTTAATACTGTGTACGATATAATTAATGAATTTGTATGTTATGGATAAAATTCCGAACGTAATCAACTTCAACTGATTCGTATAAAGAATCATAATTGTATTGTTTGTAAATGTTCATTTTTATAGCAAGTCTAAATGTTTATTAAGTAAAGCTTAAAATTGCAAGATTTAATATATTTGAACATTATACATTTTGTAGACATTAAGAGATAAACAATAAAACCCATTATCGTTATCAGCAAAGACAGAAATATGAGATGATGACCCAAAATCTTAAGTCTTCGTAGACTGTGGCGAATAAGGTTTGCATTTATCTTACACAATTGCATAAACATTTGGCAACTTCATTTCTGACAAATAATGTCTTTGTCTCGCCTTTGCATTTCTTATTAGTAATCGTGTAGAACTCCCTCGGTTATTGTATTTAATAGTTCATGGAAGAGTATCTTTTTACACAAATTTGCACTCGATCGAATTAACAATAAAAATTGAGTGCTTCGTTGGTCAAAGCTTAGGAGGGATCTGTGGAGGTAAGACTTACAGTAAATTTTAACACAGAACCCCCCCTCGAACATGCGCCTCAATACACAAGCTACTTCACTAAGTTATATAAACGAAACGTTCTTCCGCGTTTAAAATTGAAATATAATACTACCCAACCGAGAATAATTTATGATACTACTTATGATATTACTTTTTATACTTTTGCAAAAATAGTTTGGCTTTATCCAATGTCGTGGACTTGTCCCCAGAAACCAGGTTTCCGCCTGTTGTTAAATTCCTAGAAATTTTTATAAGGAGAAAAAGAGAGTGTTTGAGTCAAAACTTTTAATAATTTCGATTTCATCCTGATTCACTTGAGTGGAATTGTTGAGATTGGCTTCATGAAAGGGGATTTGGTAATTTCTAAATTTCCTGTTCATATTTTTGATGGTAACTTGGTATTCCTGTGAAATAATATCCTATTATTTTGAAATTTGGCTTCACATTTGATGTAGTAGGTGTATTTTTAACACCCATAAAAATGTTTTCGGTGACTTGAATGACCCCACAGGGTGACCCTTACCTGTTTTAGAAATTCCGTGTAGAAAATGAAATATGGCATGGGAGTTACAATACGAATAGCAACGTTGCTTCAAATTTAAATCGAACATTTTTCTGTGATCTGAATTAGTAGCTGAATTAGCTAGATGAGGCTAAATTAAATTACACAGGAAAATATTTTTGTAATAGTCTGCATAATTCATTTGAAACAATGATTCCCCAACTGGAATAACAATTCCCCGAAATACAGCCCACTTTCTGGTTTGAAGGTTAGAAGTAGAAAGGTAATTGCCTTCAGATTTCATGGAACGTTGGTATTGGTAACCCCATACCATGGTTCAGCGTTCTATGATTATTTACAAAAAACGCGTAAATTTATATGACCGCATGACTTTTGCAAACATAGTTTGGCTTCATCAACATTTTAAATGGTATTTACACCTTTGTCTAAAACTCATTGGAAAAAATAGAAATAACCCACCGCCATAGAAAGTTCAAGGACATTTTTTAGTGCCTAAGCTATTTTGCTTGTTGTCACATCAAGAACGTTTATTTCGACAAAGTATTAAAGTTGCTCGTTTCTTAGATAAGATAAATTTTTATTTTGCGTTTTGAAACTATGATATGCAGAAATATCTTTAAAATGTTTCAGTTTTAGTTTCTTTCCTTCTTCGTCTCTGTCACTTTTTTGTCTCGTTTCTTTGTAGCTGTAGTCGACACAAATGTAGGCTCACCAGATTACTGTCATCACTGATTCCCTAATATTCCACCCAAGTGTCAACCTTAATACTAACTACCAAAACTCACAAAATGATAAAATATTGACTAAATCTGCCTTTCACTTCAAGCCTTGTGATTTTACTTCATGTGCCATTTGCCAGCTGCATAATATTTTATATGATTTTATGAGTACCGACAGAGCAGGAAAGGCATTTTGCGACTATTTATTACAGTTCACCTTTAAATACCTAGTGCCTTTTGGAATTTAGACGATTTATTAACAATATATAGAGTAAAGAAGGTCAGACTTAAATGTAATTAGACAACAAAGCTTGGGTGTACTTTTCCTAAGCAGAGTTCTAGGAGTAAGTCTAAAAAGGTCTAGAGGTCTAAACAGGTCTAAAGTCTAGAGACTGTTATTCAAAAAATTCTGGATTTTGAGTGGTTAGATGTGTCTAGGAACACCTCACAGGAAAAGTAAGTTAACCGAATTCCTAAACAACGATATTCGTTTTTTAGTAGTAGTGTATATGATTAAATAAGTTCATTCTTGCGGTAGATTGCGGTATCGGTAGAAGTCTTGTGCGAAGAAGTCGATCGTATCAATTTCTTAAGGAATTACAGAGTGAATGGGAAAGTCTATTGAGAGAAGTGGACGAAGATGCGGCGACCCATAACAAGAGGTTTACGAAATGGGCCATTGACATAGCAGCTGCGGTAAAAATTTTGAGGAATGAAGATGTTCTTCAAGTGAAGGGGAAACGGTGTCTTTCAAGGGTTTCCCGAGTTTGCATTGTTTCGTCGAAAATATATCGGCCTATCGAGATTCAATCTATTTGTTTGCACGAAGTCTTGATGTGAAAGAGTGCAACCAAAGGTTATGTGAGACTCAAAGAGCCCTCACATACCCTCTGGTTATAATTATTATAACCATTGTGTACTGAGCCACCTCATGCCAAAGGACGCTTTGCCATGAGGAGGAAAACTCCACGCACTAGCTCTTCTCTTTCGAGAAG
>JAQGBU010001568.1:0-12298 GCA_034698605.1 Isotoma decorata | reverse complement strand
ACTCAGCAAACCAAACGTAAACGTAGGAAACCTAAGTTTAATCTTAATTTAAATACTTAACTAAATACGTAACCTAATTATAACTATTGAAGCTCTGGTAAACCAATTAGCAATCAATAAAAGGAGATTAGCCACTGCTCGGCAAATACTACGTACAACGCTAGTATAAGCTCTGCAGGACAACCTCTCTAATATGAAAGCATAATAATAGGAACTGGAAAGTTCCCAAGAGGCGGTGGTAACCCTCATGTCTGCTGCATGCCGGATGGTAGGGCACTGGGTGCTAACTTCAATGGCAGGAACAAGAGGTAGGCCTCAACCAAAGAACTCGAACTGGATTGTAGTTAAAACCCATGTTTTAACTACTTAGATACCGCTAATAAAAGAATTACTAAATTAATTTAGGAAATCTCAAAAGTTCCCGAAAATTATATCGCTTACCCAAAAATGGCGAAAGGGAATGTTCCCGGAAAAGAAAGTTTCCGAAAATGAAAGTTTTCGGAAACATAATAAATTTCCGAAAAATAAATATAAATTCCTTAAATTAAAAAGTTACATACTTAAAAGAAAAAGACAAAGCTCAAAGAGACAAAGATTCAGACAAAAAGATACACTGAAGAAAACATGACAAATGCCAGCTATTTATATGGTTTTAGGGGTATCTTGTCTCATGCTAACTTATTTTTAGTTCCTGGATGAATTTCCAATGAGGCTCATTACCCTATAAGAAGGTGTCCAAAAAGTCCCAGCATTGTCTCTTATGAGACTTTTCATCCGCCTGGCCTTTTTGTAAAATATTCTAACTCCTAATCTTTTGTTTACCTCCATAAACTAATTCTTTATAGGTATCACATTATAATACCAAACAATGGGATTATGCCTTAAAATGCGAGCCTAGCTGTCTTCCCTTCTAACTACAAGTAAAATGTAGTATTAACCATCCCTCATGTTAATTTGCGATAGGCAAATTAACATTGAGAATGAAACTTTTCGAGTGATCGACCCAAGTGCTAGTTTAGGCTGCATTGCCTAAAACTGCACTTGACATTATGAACAATGCTCTAAAAAATAGCAAAGGATCGGTAGTAAACTACAACATTTTTCTTTTTATTCTTGTACGATAATAGTAATGGGGAAACCTTCAGTCCAACATACTTTTTTTTTTACTTTAACTCGTTAGAATTGCCAATCACGTTCAACTGTAATCTATCTCAATAATATTTCCAACCCAAAAACTGGTCCACTGCTAAACCATTTAAAACTGAGATTTATATTATTACATGTGTACAGTGGAATCGCGTTGAGATAATACGTACGAAGGAACTGCAGTCAGAAGAAGTAATAAAGAAGATTTCTCATATGAAATGTTTTCAGATTTCCTAAAAAAGGGGAAGGAGAAATGTCCTGCTCATAAAAAAGCCAAGTTACGCAGTCCTGGATACATTTTTTGATAGGGAATTGTATAAAAGGGTGAAATATCTTTACGACGCTGTCTTCATTTCAACCGTTTATCATCTTAAAATCAGACGCACTAATAACAATAATAATAATCAAACTTCGATCAACTTCTTTTGCACACACGTACACCTTTTTAAGATAAAGGTAGCTTTATTTTTGATACGTTAAATCCCATAGAAATAAATAAATAACTCATCTTTGAAAAAATAACCTTCAAAACCATCTTTGTATCTATCTACTGGGTTCCACATATTAATAACAGTTAGAAAAACTTTCCTGTGTAACTTGATTTAGCCCGAGCCTAGGCGTAAAGACTTGTATTTTCTAATTGGTCACGAAAAATAAAAATTTGCTTTGAACTTCATGTAAATTTGCTATTTGTAGCCCCCATGCCAAATTTCGGCTTTCTACGTTGAATTTCAAAAACCAGTGGGGGTCACCCTGTAGGGTCGTTCAAACAACAAAAAAATGAAATTTGGCTTAAAATTTCATGTAAATTTGCTATTTGTAGCCCCCATGCCAAATTTCAGCTTTCTACGTTGAATTTCAAAAACCAGTGGGGGTCACCCTGTAGGGTCATTCAAACAACAAAAAAATGAAATTTGGCTTAAAATTTCATGTAGATTTACTATTTGTAGCCCCCATGCCAAATTTCAGCTTTCTACGTTGAGTTTCAAAAACCAGTGGGGGTCACGCTGTTGGGTCATTCAAATCAAACAAAAGTGAAATTTGGCTTAAAATTTCATGTACATATGCTAGTCGTAACATCTATGCAAAATTTCAGCTTTCTATGATGATTTTTAAAAAATGGCTTAAATTTGCATGACCGGTGGGGGTTTTTAGCCCACCGCGGGTCAACCAGTGGACCAACACTGCCAATCTTCGAACTCGGTTCCTAACTTAGCCCAATACAGGCGTGGTCAAAATTTCATGCCAATCGGTCAAACCGTTCTTGAGTTATCGTCAGACGGACAGACAGGCGGACAGACATACCGTGTACATAAGCCCTAGGCTCGGGCTAAAACGAGTGAAGGTGAGCACGATTTTATTTTTCTCTAAAGGATTTTACCCTATATATCAATTTTATTAGAAGCAGTAATTGCAGTAGAATTGGAATTAAAAGCAACTGGGTTCTGGCGTAATTCGTTATGATCCTTATAATAAACATCAAGGCTTGATAAACTCCCAGAGAATATAAGAATAGTCCGAATCCATACAATAGCAAAATGTTTTTTGAGGGGTTAAAACAATAACACTACGTTGGGTGGAAGCAATTTATTTAAGGGAATAAATATATTACACTGTAGTTAGAAAGTGCCAAATGAAGTTGTAACCGAGATCTATGTACAGTGATCAAGCTGAAAGGAATAGTCTGAATGATTTACAAATTATCGTTTGAAGATTATGAGCTTGCAATGATTGTAATTACATAAGATAAGCCGCCCTGTCGCGCCTCAGCTTGACATCAAACTTCGATAGCTCAGGGGATATGGGTTGGGGGCTCTCTTGCTCCTTGACCTCTGCCCTGCTTCTGTTGAACCGAATATCCTTCAGACTTCAGAATGTTAATACATTAGCAACAGGATGCTCATTTGTATATTCAAAACTATCAATTAATTAACAAAATTGAATAATTACTTCAAATTCTGAATTTCTTCAGCTCTCATAAAATGTGTCTGATCTCTTCAACACCTAACTCGTAACTGATCTAATACTAAATTTCATACAACAACTTTGATCGTGTCTTCGATAGTCTACAGTTTATGGAGATGCTTCTTATGGAAATAAGTGCTCGGGGTAAAGTGCAACGTAGAAATGTTTAGATACAAAATACTGTGTACAATTTATTCAAGCCGAAGTAGAGAAGCGTAAAAGGAAGTTGTGGACAGTTCAAAAGCCTAGCCAGAAGTGTGAAATATAAATTGTGTTAGCTAGAAAGAAAACATTATATGTTAGTTAGTGTAAAATTACAAGTAGCTAGCACAAAGAATCACAAAGAAAGAAATTGTCGATTGCAGACGGGCCAAATTCTTAGATAAAGTAAGTTAAATAGCATTATGCACATTACAATATAGATAAACAAATTAAGTAATCATAAATCTTGAATACAAACTACAAAGTTCATTGTCTCCTTAGTTTTTAGCCTAAGTCACAAAGAGAAGTTGAAACTACTCATTTACATTCGATTGACGACCAAACAAACTTATATTACAACGGACAAAATATATCCAAGTGGCAGCTCTACTTACATCTACATCACACAAATCATCACTCATTCACTCATTTAAAATGCCACCGCCACTGTTCATCATTTCTTAGCATTCAAGTTCATTCATTCATTTCACTATACACTGTTCGAGCGACGACACGCCCTGTTCAACGGACTTCTCAAAATTTATAGAATAATAGAATTGCTCGTACAGGGTCATTTAATAAGGTTCAAAGATTATTTTTTTATTTCTGTGCTAACTTCTAAGAAATAAGATTTTGTGTCCCAGGTTAAAGCACTTCTATTCTCCAAAAAAACATGCATTAGTGTTATGCTCGAACTCTCGGTTTACTGAAAAGTTTTGAGAACTTTTAATAATTCTCTTGAGAACCATCGTTCTTGAAGATTTATGGTTAAGTTAACCAGCAGAATGATGATGAGATTTGGACAATAAGTTATCAAATGCAGTATGTAAGTAAGATCATTAAATCTAAATATTAGTTTATTAAATGTGTATTTTACTCAAACATTTTCCAAAATTATTTTAAAACATTCGTATTTTAAAACAAGTAAAATTTGCAGCAACTATATTTCATATATTTATGATTGTTGAGTACTTGTTACTACCTTCGTTTTTTGGCTATTTATTTTTATCGTTACTCCCATAATTGGATAGTATAACATTAATAAACTGCTAAATTACAATTTTGGATACGACTGATCAGATATATTTTTCATGTTTATTTTTAAATCAACGCGACCACTGCTACCATTTTAATCTTTTAATATTTGGAAAGTAATGGTCTATTGCCTAGGTTTACAGACGGAAAATGTTCTTACTATTTCCATCCAAGTACGGGAAATATTTTTCTCAAAAGCCTGTTCATGTTCATCTAAAACAAGAGAATAGTTATCCTACTGTGTTGAACGTTTTCACACAATTTTATCCAATGATAAAATGCCGTTGGATTAAATTGCACTTCGGTATAGGGGTATATTATCATTTAAATGATTTAGTACTTACACAATGGATATTAGAATAAGCTGCATCATCGTTTTTGTATTCTTGAGCATCTTTTGTAATGAATCTTCAGTTGAAGAGCTTTCTTCCTTAAAATGTCGTAACACAATGGAAAGGCAATAATCCTTCGTAATGGCTTTAATCCCCAAAACTTATCAAACATTCTTTATTACATACATATTCTACTCGCCGCTAGTCAGTTATATGGTTGTGTCTTTGTGTTCTCTGAGTAGTGGCTTGTAGTTTATCTGTAGTGATTCGTATATTACACGCAGTGATAAGTGCAAATTTAAACTGAAACTTTTTTAAATTCATATTTTTGTTAAGAACGCCAAAAAGGAAAAATGTTAAAAAACGATCCTGTGGAAAATCCTCCTCGTTTTTAGTATTCACCCTAGATCCATGGCATCCATCGTCCCATTATTTGAAAATGATCTCTCCAAGAAAAATGTGATAAAGGATTACATTTGATTTCATCCTTAAGTACACTAAAAAGACATCCGAATAATAATAATGATAATTATGCAAAAACTTTCTTGTGTAATTTGATATAGCCCGAGCCATGTCTTTCTTTTTAAATTTAGCTTCAACTTTCATGTTCCATTGCTATTTGTAAGCCCCAGCCCTGATGAGTCTCAAGAAGCGGCTTAAATGTATAATAGTGATGGGAATTTGCACCCCTCTTGGATCAACTACAACTAGATGAACATTGCCCATCACTCGGTTCCTGATTTGGCAATCCAAACGTAAGACCAATATGATGCATGACCAAAATTTCACTCAAATGGGCTTAAGCGTTCTTGATCGGTTGGACGGATGCACAAACAGACATGCCGCAACATAACCACTAGGCTCGGGCTGAGAAGTAAGATATATCCTAATATGGCTTTAATTCAAAGTTTTAATGTTTCAGATAGAAATTATATACTAATGTCGATTACGATTATCGGATTATCTACTTCCTCCATACTTTTCATAACATCAAAGTATCTTCTTATATACTAATAAACATATAAAACTTTCCACAACATATTATTCAAAAATCTTTCATATCCAGACTCGGATCTCACTCACAATTTTTCACGCACTACTTTAGCTATTGCTTCTATTCATAATGCAACCCAATTCCAATCTTCAAGTTACTTTTAGATTATTCAAGAAAGTGACCAGCACACGCACGCACCAGTTACCAAAAAAATGTAAAAACTTTGAATATTAAAACGAATTTTATTACATTTGTTGAGTAATAGTAAAAGCTGCTGAGTAAAAACAAAGTTCTTACGGCTAGAAAAACCTGGGTACATGATAAACCTCGAGTCTGGTATAAACCTGTAGTTTTTTACTTTTCAGTATTACCATTGAAAAATCCCTGTCCGATTTTCTTACCCTTGTCGATTGGAAATTCCAACTTTTTTTGAAAATGTCTTTGATTTGTTTCCAGTAGAAAAAAGAGGGGAGGAAAGGAGTTTGTAGTTTTTGTATGAGAGAAGAGAAAAGCCTTTTCCCCAAGAATATTGATATGAAGATGAGGATAGATCCAGTAGAATTTAATATATTTTGCTGGAATTGAGAAACTTTTTTGCGTTCAACTAACGTCCATCGAGATAATAATAATAATAGTTTACGCAACTTATGGAACTTAAAACTTGACCTAAGCTCAGCCCTTGTCTATCTCCGGACTTCTCTTGTGACAATACAGGTATTAAACTATTAACAAAATACACTTAAGGGACCAAATTTTAAATAATGTTGTGTTCATAAGGATAAAAACAGCTTAAGCTTAGATAATAATGGTGTGGAGATATGGGTTAGCATTTACTTAATAATTATCAAAAGAGAAATTGTGAGGGACGCTAGCAATAGTGGCTTAAAGGTCAAAATTTGAAATTTTATAAATCAGAACCCCACCCAAATAAATTCAACTAGTGATTTGTTTCGTAGGAAGCAGTATTGGGTTTAGTCGATGAACTTTTAGTTGGTTTTAATTATCAGAAGATATGGACTTTCATCCTAATAATATAAAGATATTATCAACAGAATTTCATAATAAAATACTACCCCTTATTGTTAGTAAATTAGGGATTAAACTCCAAAACAGTTGACTGTCACAAAAAAAGCTGCTGCTGCTCTTCACTTCCGTCCTTTTGGGGAATTTTAAACCTTATTACTTACGTAATGCTAATTTCAAGGACTTAGTTTCATGTTAGATAGAATTATTACAAAGATTTTAATAAGTTGATATTCGGAAGGAAAATGTCCAAGTGACCACCCTTCTCTTAAAGATAGTCTTTCTCTTCTTCCCTCTCCTCTCATGGAAACTTCGAGACGGATTGTATGCGTGTCCTCTTTCCCTTTCACTAACTTTAATTGGAGAAGTTACGCATCGCATTAGGGGTCATCCATAAATACATACAAAAACCTTTTTTGTTTAAAAATGATCACTTTTGGACAGTGCAAAATGAGTCAAAAATCTTTGATTTAGTTTTACAAATTCAAACTTGTCTAAACAACATGAAAATCTTAAAACAAAGCGTCTTGAATTTGAATGGACCATCTCGTTTTTTGATTCTAAAAGAGAAAGTTGTGCTGCGAAGTCCGGAGTATAATAAAGTAGGTCTACTATAATAAAATTGCATGGCACTTTTCCAAAACAATTTTAATAAATTTGTCATTTGTCAACGATAAGAGCTTATTTTCCCCAAAAAAAGTCTCCACTCTTTTTGCTTAAGGGACATCCAGCTCCAGAGTTTATTTTTACTTTTTGTACTGTATTATTATTGTCCATTTGAATATTACACAATCTTGTAAATAAAATGATATTTTTATGTTGTTTGAGTGAAAGTAAATGTGCATGTTATATTTTAAGATTCTGTAGTATAATGGTTATTTTCTTCGGTCAAATGAAGTTAATTGGATTTTCCATACAAAAAGGAATGGGATTTATGAGGATGAATGATTCAGTGATTTCTTTCATCTATTTTCTCTGTCTCTCTCTTGTGATAAGATTAACGCATACTATATCCATAATCTTTTACATGGTCTCAGATATTTTGCGAATAAGTAAATCCAAATATAATGGCAACCTATTTAATTTATCATTCACCTTCACCATTCATGTTATAATCTTACAAACTTTAAAAGACGAAAGTAATTCAGAAGTTCATTCCAGCTAAAAACTTGAATAAGAAAAAATTTTATTTAAATGTCCTGGTATTAAAACCCTCTTCTTGAATAACTCCCCACGGCTGCTGGCAACTGATTTGAAACAATAAATCTCCTGGAAGATAGTCGCATATCTCTATTCTGATGGTTTTGTTCAACTGGTTCTACAAAATTTAATGGTGGTGTAAAACTGTAAATAATGTTGACATACAGGGTGATTCAATGAAAGCTGAAGGTCTGTGAAATTCTCTAGCGCTGGTATTTCTCAGCCGAATTTCATGAATTTTTTTTTGTTTGAAAGTTTAAGCGATTCAAAAATGTATGCATGCAAAATAAAAATTAAAAATGGACCACGCGATGACCCACATGGGCAGGGTTTCGCTTTGGACGTCCAAAACATTTTTGTCCATGCCACTGTCCAGAAGCGTCAAAAAGCGTCTGAAACGGTCAAAACGACCAAAATGGACGAAATTACATTGGGGCAATCTGAATACATGCATGTATGCATTTCATTGGAGCAGATTACTAGAGCGCGTTTTTGTCCTAAAATTGAAGACATGAAAAGCTTTAATGTTTCCAGTGTTTACATTTACAGTAATAATATTTTATAATTAGATACTGTGACTTTTAAAGACAAATTAAAATGTCACGCCGGCCTTCTGAGTGTTTTAAATTATTTTGTGTTGCAGCCGTCCTAGTCTCTTATCTGTCGCCTATTAAGACAACTGCTCCCGTGTCAATGTTATATTGTTCCTGTGTCAGTTGGGAGTGCAAATCTTGACCGTGTAAGAACTGCTAGTGACAAGTAATCACGTGAAACCAATTTATAAATTGTTTGAATGTCAAAGTTGAACATGCATTTGGGTAAAATATCAACAGCATTCGGTCGTCTTGATTTGAATACCGAAGATTGTATTCGGATTTTCTTTCTGCTCATATGTCAGCTGAGTATGTTAGATCATGATTTATGATTGTGTTTTTCCTTCTAAAATGCCAAAATAAATCCTTTATTTGCTTAAAAAATCGGTATTCAATTTATTTTTTTTTTAAACTTAAGAACATTAAAAAAGATAACCACTTTGAAAACATCTGTACGCTTGGTTGGCTTTTGTTTCTGAGCACAATTCATTCATTGCATATATCTTATGGAATTTATAGATTTATAATAAAAACTGCATCTACTTCCGCACTGATATCTTCCTTTTAAAAATTCATTACGAGTATTTTAAGAGTTAAGGGTTGCATCGCCAGAGACCCATGCGTATCTTGACCCGTTTCCAGTACAAACGTAAATTAAAGGTCAAAAGTATCCTTATCCTCTGGAGCCAAACCAACTGCGCTGTTGTAGCTGTATAATACTTTCTTTATGGCCAAAGAAGTGCCCAACGGATCCACTAAACACTGGCTGATTTATTTCAGATCTACTCCTAAATCACGATGCCAAAGTTCTGTTATTCTTAAATAGCCAGGGATGGTAACAAACGTACCACTAGACTTTCACTTTTTCCTATAATAATTAAACCATTTATTAATATTCTGGACAAGAAAACCTCATAAATATAATAATAGTTTAACTACCGAATAGAAGATTTTTTTTAAATAATTGGCGATAGTAGCGGTGTGGCTGAATTTCTTAAGGGTAACTAGGTCAGAATCAAAGGTGAGGATTTCATCCGTAGAATACTCATATCACCAATACACAAGTTGACTATCACCAACAGAACAGCTACATCTGACACAAGAACAGCTGCCGCTGACACAGGAACATATGAAGCTGACATTGGGGTAGAAAATGTTGGTTTAGGACACGGAGAAGGGCCTGTTGGCTAGTACTTTGGTTGTTTCCTCCGAAATTACTGGTCCAACTTTGGCTGATCCTTCTTCCAGTTTTGAGCAATATTCGTGAGCTTCTGGACCACTTTTAACTCCTTCACGGAATTATGACCCTTCAGTGATTGTCATTTATTTCACAGATAAGAGTCTGAATGACTTGATATGAGAGAGAAGTAGTGTCCCGAAGACCGAAAAGTCTTTAAACTATCATTTCAATTTCAATTCTCACAGTCCGAGTAGATATCATCGAATTTTTCCTTATTTTGACTGATGACAAAGCTTTTTTGGACTTTCCGCTTCTCTGTTTCGTAAAGGAGCAGTGTTTTGGTACACTGTTGAATTTTGACCATTTTGTCCGTTTTGGACACTAAAACTCTGTGGTCCAAAAGTGGACAAAGGGCACTTTCGGACACTGTTTTGACCAGGGTGGTTTTAACCAAGCGAAAACCTGCACATGGGTCCAAAAAAATTTTGGAAAATTTAAAATTGGGAAGATAGGGAATAAAATTAGGCACTTTCTATAGTTACATTCGTAATTCACTGAATTTTACTGTGAAATTTCTCAATGATGCAAATAAAATAAATAAAAATAATTTATATCTCAATATAATTCTCAATATATATCTCAATAATATCTCAAAAATAAAAGTTAATTTATTTTCTAGTAACCGATTGAAAACCAAGTTATTTGTATTAACGTGCAAAACTTGATATTGGCAAGACATTTAAGTAAAGGCAATCAAATCAAATCAAATACATAAGCCCTAGGCTCGGGCTAAATACACAAGTACTTATCATTTTTGTGCATTAAGATAAATTAAACAGTTTCTTTCCCGACCATTAGACCATTAGAATTATGATTGGCTGGTGATAAATTCCACCAAAGGAAAGTTTCCAATATGAACTTGGAACTGTAACTTAATTACTGGAATATTGGCATTAGCATTTTAATAATACATGACTACAAACTAAGTTTAAGAAACTAGTCGTTAATATATAGAAGTATGTGATTGATGAAAATCACCTCATATAAGAACTACCTGTGGGAGACATTTGTATTGAAATGCTCTAAACGAGTGTTCTTTCGTTTAGAAGCAAAACTTTTATCATGGTTATTACGAAATTACGGTTTTCTTGTTAGAAACTTGTTGAAAGTTTTCGAAATTAAGGTAGTTATTTGTAGAAATTATGCATGATTTGGTTAAGGAAAGGCAGCTTATGAACAAATGGGAAGATTACGCAATCTGCTTAATTACTGGGAGACAAATGAGTTTAAAATTTCATTTCTATCTGAAACCTTAAAAACTTTTAAAAATGACAAATACGCAATCCTTGCTATGAAGGCCTTCTTAAACTAGTCCAATGATTATTAATAGAGGATACCAGGCCACATATTAACTCTTTTGTAAAACAGTATTTAATTTTAAAAACGCGTTTAAAACCTATGGGACATGTCAGCATACATGGCAATTGTACATTTTTATGTCAGGGGTTGGTACAAAGTTGGTAGAAAGTATGTTGATGCTTTCTCTTTCACTTTTTACCACGACATTGTACACAAACAGCTTTGTACCTTTTTCTCTCTTGTAAAAGAAAAAGGGGAATTGCAACTCTAAGGTCGTGTGTATATTTCTAAAAGCTACACTTTTGGTTGCAAAACCATGATCCGGGTAGAATATCTACCCGAATTCCATAACCTTTACTCTCAGTTTCTCACAGGCACGCAGGCAGTAAGGTTCCGTACCATTTTTACTTCCTCCAATTCACTTTCTTAAAGCAAACCTTTGGCAATTTTAATTTATCAACATACATTTCGAACGTGGAATAACAAGTTCAAAAAAATTTGGATTTTAATCTTTTACCAATTAAAATTTTAGAAATAAAAACTCACCTCAGAGCAATTTTCCCTCTGAACCAAAAACCCGTGGAAATCTTCTTTTCGAACAAGTGTTAAAAAAATATTCTCCAATTTAAGTATTCATCAAGAAATAAGGAAGACAAAGAATTAATATTTTCTTCGAAATTTAGAACACAAGTAGACGCTCATTTTGAATGTACATCTATGTAAACTTAAATTGTTTGTATAAACTCTATATCGTACAAAGAAAACGAACTTAAATTCAAGTAATTTCAAGTGATCAGAGTAAATTAATTAAATTAGAGCTTTGAAAACTTGATTTGTAAAGTGTTAAAAATGTTGGTTGAAATCAAACGAAAAACTTTTATGATAGGTGAATATAAAAATCCTTCATTAGAAGAAGAAAAGTAAAAATGCGTTTAGCAGTTTGTCCCTATGCATAATGCTATTTACTTCATGCAATTTTTTATCATCTTTTTTCACACCTGTCATACGTCCTAGTTCTTAAGGTGTGGTTTTTTTGTAAAAAGGTGATCCTGTCCATAAGACGACTAGCTTTTGTCAAGAGTTTTTTTAGAAGTACTGAAAGTAAACTGAAATTCTCTTTGTCCGAATTTAAAAAATATAAAACAACCCTTGAAGCAGTGTATATTATGCGTTGTGATGCTGTTGGGTAAAGATATTGGAATTAGTGATGTTGAGGAATTGTAAAGATAATGGTGTAATTACAAGTAGTGGTAGTGAGGGCTTGGGATTA
>JAQGBU010001567.1:0-12303 GCA_034698605.1 Isotoma decorata | reverse complement strand
TTTTGCTTTGAAACTATAAGTCCCCCCCGGAATAAAGCCCCACCCCGAAATAGAGCCCCACCCTTTTTGGAGGGTTTAAAAAATAACTCCCCATGGGGTTCTAAATCGCGTTTTACGGTACCCTAAAAACTCCATTAAAAACTCCCTTTAGGGCAGGTTCCATTATTAAAAAGCGTGTCAATTGCAAGGTCCTTGTTGTTGTTACCTATAGAAGGAACTTTGACCCTACGTTCCATAGTGAATCCATTCTGGTCAGTGTACATCGTAGGTTGAGGCTCTCCGTAGGCAGATGTTGTAGAGGAATTGAGGGAAGTTTGATATCTCATGTAAACCTCTCCATTCCTAGTCCCCAAATCGATTATGTTCTCTTGGAAGATTGCATCTGAATAGTAGGGGTTCTTGGTTTTTAAAATTTTTGTGGTCACTTTCATGGGGGCTTGGTATACAGAGATGTAAGAGACTACGGGACCTTCTACCACTAGTAGTTTTACATCTGAACCTACGAATGGTATCTAAATTTAATAAAACGAAAGAACATTAACAATTATCATATAATAACATAAAATAATTATAGTAAAAAACATCCATCCTAGTTTTCTAAAAACGTTGTTTGGTTTTATGCTTTCGTAAAGTCAAAGAGCAAAAAACCTAAAGTCTAAACATTTCCCAGAGAATACTTACTTGCATAGTGTTTTCAATATCAGGATGAAGAAGATAAGCTCCACTTTCCCTAAAAATGGATTGATAAGCCCCAAATGACAGTTGTACATTTGCTGACACATCCTCCTTAACGTTTGTTATCCTTTGGAGAAATCCAGTTGCACTATCAAAGAGCAATTCTACATTTCCATTCCCAAGGAGAATTAGATCATCCTGCAAAAATACATTCCCATTTTAAAAATCAAATTTCAAAACTTTTGGATTTTTTAAGTTGCTCATAAATTGTGTTAGTCTAAATATTGCAATTTAAGTAAAACCCTTAACTTAAAAGAATTGAGGAATTCCTGTTTAAATGAAGTTATTAAAGAATGTCATAAAATAATTTATGGAAATTTCTATATTTCACATAAATGCATACCGTAATAGTTCCAACTTCTAAATAAGAGTCACTAGAAGCGAAACAACTTTTGCAATTAACAAAAGATTTTTTTGCTGTATTCGGACCGTCCATTTCACTTTTAGAAATTTCAAAAGTGGACAACTCCAAGGGACCAAGTTCGGCAAGAAAGGTTAACTCATAAACAGTTCGGAATGTCATCACACCTTCCTCAGTGAATTCTACTACCGGGTTCACCTTAAATACATTTCAAAAAAATAGATCTTTTTTTTTAACATTTTTTGTAGATTTTTTTTTTGAAAAGCAGGTGCAGAAAATTACCTGCGAAAGAATGGGTGTGCCTTGAGGACCATAGACAGAAACAAAAGGTGAAGTGACAAGCACCCTAGCCAAATGGACCCTTGGCCAAGCAAGACTATTAAAAAATAAAACTTTCTTCACAATTGTGGGTGTTTCGTAAATAACACGAGCAATTTTTGCTGCGGGTTCTCCAAAATTCTGAATTTGGAAGTCCAAGCCAAGAGCCACCACTGTTACGTTTAAACCGTTTTGCATTATTGATCTTATAGCTGCTCGTTGAATTTTAAGGGATGTCTTCGTTGCATCTAACAATTTCCTCCCGTAGTCATCCATCGTATTTCTTTTTGAAGTTCCTGTAGCCCTTTAATACAATACAAATAAGTTTAAAACTTAAGATACCAGTTACCGTTTTAAATTACCGTAAAACGCGATTTAGAACCCCCTCCGGAATAAAGCCCCATCCCTCCTATCCTTCCAATGTTAAAAGTCCCTATCTCCTCATGTTAAACTGGCTTGAATTATTGCTTTGAAACAATAACTCCCCATGGGGTTCGAAATCGCGTTTTACGGTATACAAGAAGATTTATTAAATAAAACGAAAAGTAATACCCGTCATGATGAGCAAATAATGCAAGGTGTCTTCGTGCAACAATTAAGTCTCTGTAATCACGTCCTAAAATCTGCAAACAATTGTTTCATCTCGTAAAAGTTAATGTTAGATTTCCACAATAATTAAAACTTTAAAACCAAATAAAAATCTTACAATAGTTCTAGCCAAGTCCCCACTCTGTCTTGCAAGGTTCATTGCATAAGTATAAAGAATTTCCGCACTTCGAATGCGACTTTCCGTCTCCCTGTAAAATTTTTTCCAGTAGGGTCTTGTTCCATAATAACCTGTCCAGTAAGCAGGTCGTCCAGAGACATAGATATCACTGTAAGGGAAAAAATCCCCTGTGAAAGATGGCAAGGTCAGGGGCACTTTTGATACTGCCTAAAAAGTAAACCCAACCAACATCAATAAAACCAATTCTAAATAATCTCACGAGTTTAACCACATTCTTTTATGATCGTTTATTAAGTATCGTTAGATACTTTATGTGAACGTTCATGGTGTCCGTCCGTCTGTCTGTCTGTCTGTCTGTCCGTGTGTCCGAATGGCTAACTTTTGACAGGAATAATATTTTTAAATTCTGTTTTCACATTTGGGTTCCTAGGGTCAAATGGACCATAAAGTTAGTAAAATTGGGCAAATCGGCCACACCCCTTAATTTTAATCACAAAAAATATGAAAAAAAGTTGCAAAAATGTATGAAATTGTGTTGCATAGTGCCCCGGTCTTTCTAGTGTAACAATTTTTCCAACGTTACTTTCATATATCCGTTTGTCATGGTTTATTAAATCCTCGTTTTAAAATGGGAAAAATATCCTCAAAATCACCTTAAAGTAGTCAGAAACAGTTCCAAACTGAATATTAGTCTTGAAATGATGCCAATTTGAATTGATGTAGTTCATAAGTGGAGTGTAGTTTTCATATTGTTGATCCCATTCTTGTTCTTTATCAAATCTGAAATCATCTCCTAAGGGGAACATTACAATGTTGTGGGGTTGGAGAGAGGCTGTTTTTCGAAATTGTTCTACCAGTGCTTGTGAAAGGTCAAAAATATTTGAACTTGTGACGGGTCGGGCATGTCTCATGTATTCACTGTATTCTCCTATATTCATTTAATAATAAAAAGTTAGTTCTTAGTTCCTTATGTTTTTTAGCTTTGTTCCAGGTAGCTTTAAAAATTTAAAAAAATTGCATACCGTAAATATTCCGGAAATCAAATTTCAAGCAGACCTAAAAAGTCAATTAAACAGTATTTAAAAATGTTTAAAATCTTAATTAAACCTCTCTCCTGATTTCAAAGGAACTTTCGTAGTGTTCTGATTTATTTCATCAATTCAAAAAAATAAAGGTCAATGAGGGGTCAAGGGTCATGTACTTACATAAGGATCAGGTCCACAAGTATGTTTTGTTGTATAGAGGTCAAAAGGAGCATTATGACACATGATACTATGCTCCTTTTTCTTGTCCCAGCGTTGAACCCAGTCAAAGTTACCGTATTGGGTCTCTCCAAAATATTTCTTCCATGCGTAATGAAGTCTCTACAATTCAAATAAAATTTAAGACATTTAATCGTTTTTAATGTTCAATTGTTACACGTGATGTGATACAATATAATGTTATTCTTACCTGAATGACCATGTGATCAATATTAGCAGTTTTAAGAATATAAGGGAAAGTTGAGCCATGACCAAAGGGGTCAATTGACCAGGATATTCTCGGTGTGATTCCAAGTTTTGATTTAACCCATTGACGACCTTCGATAAGTTGATCGATCATAGAATAAAGGTTCACTGTAGCTTCATCTTGCATTACCCAACCTGCGTTAAAAACAATAATTCAAGAATTTTACACTTAAATCAGAGTGTAAAAATATCTATTAAAGTGTATGATATTTAATTTCTGACCTCCAGTAAGAATCTCAAGACGACCTTCTTGAACAAGTTGAAGAAATTTATTCCTCTGGTCAACTTTAGCATGCTCCCACCATTTAGAAAGAAATGAAATCTCATTCCAAATAAATGTCATGTTTCGATACAAAGTCAACTTTTCAACTGCATAATCTGAAATTAAAAGTCGAAATAGGGGCAATAAATTTAAGAAACTGTGCTATATCTTTATCGGAAGAAATCGCACTTTAACCGTTACAGAAGTCTTTTAAAATTTAGTAATGAAATTGAAACCCGAGTTGCAATTGAAAAGTACAATATTCTTAGAAAGTTGATCATTGGTGTCTTTAAAAGCGTTATAATTCAGACTGAATAAAAACCAGTAGTAGAAACACTCAAGGTAAACTAAATACAGACCAATCCACTCTTAACCTTGGAGCTTATCCGAAACAACTAACGATAAGCATTTTGATAAGCTCCATACCGTATTGACTTGCGATACGAAGGTAATATTATATATTCAGTGAATTACGAGGTGAACCTAAGTTCGGCTAAAGATTCGGTTCGGTTTGTATGTAAACAAAAGTCAAGCGCTTGTGTACATAGGTCAAATCCGAAAGCTCTCTAGTACACGTTGGTAGTTCAAAGTTCAACTCAGCAACGTAAAGTAGGTTTTTAGACTACAAGCAATTGGCTAGAGGAGGAGACATTCAAAAACGCTCTTGACTCTTCAACGCTTGACAACTCATCTTAAATTAATCGTCCTTGTTAGTTCATTTAAAAAAAACATTTTTTTAAAAATTATTTAAAATTTTCAACCCGTTCTACTTTGATTATTGCCACATCAATTTAATTTCATCAGGTGTGTCTATGTTTTGATAAAAGGTATTGCCACACTTCAAAAATATCTATATTCTAACTCTTGACACATTATTTCTCATTATTTTCTACCTCTTATTCGAAACATTTACGGTGATTATATTTCCAAATTGGCTTAACTTCATTTTGTAGACAACAAACAAATTCAGAGTATTTCAATGCCATAAGCAACACTTCATGTTAAAAAATGTTGGAACTTTTTCCTGAAAGGTGTTTTTAATCAATTAACTTTTTTTTTCCAAACTGCTAGCCATTTCTTTGAAGTTTCCAACCCTGGTACCCCTGCCTGCTTTGAATCACATGAACAGAATGAACCCATCCAGATCAACCCTGCAAAACGGGACTACTTTAGGACCTTCAAACAAGGAAGAAATACCTTCGACCAGTTCCACCCATCGGTTTCCTCCAGAAAACGACGAGTTTCCAAAATGGTCAAACTTTGAAGTGAGCCCATTGAAGCCTGTCTCTTTCAAAAAAGAAACTCCCCCAACTTCCAAAGCTTCTTCTAAGGGCCCTTCTACAAGAAAATCAACACCCCTCGACTGGGGGCACTTTACTGAACCCAGAGTGAAAATGGTGTGGAAAGTTGATGAACTGCGTCAAAAGAAATTTCAAAGGACTGGAGTTTACGAAGGGCCATCCGAGGATCTTATAGATTTTTCCAGCCTCCGTTCGAAGATAACAAAGGAGAAGGAAAAAAAGACACTGGAACAGAAGAAAAGAAAGCCAAAACCTCGGAGAGGAATGCATCACAAACTTAAAACCCGAAAACAATTAGATATCCTAGCAAACATCGAAAGAGAAGAGGAAGATGAAGATGATGGAAGTGAGATGAGTGAAGATGATTGGATTCAAGAACCATGGACCGAATCGGATGTCAAAAAACGGGTTCGGCCTAGATTCCCTCAAGGGCATCCATGTGAGTAAATCCTTTTTGACATGGGGGCATACGAGTTATTTTTAAGGGGTGGGGACTTTACTGTGATAAAGGGCTTATCAAGATTCATTTTAAGTCAACAAGAGCTCAGAAGTCATGGTTAAATTGGAACTTCTAAGCTTGAAGGTTCAAGGACGCTTTACGCCTTTAAGAGATTCTGCTTCAAAGTATTCAGTTTCCTGGAAATAGTCTGGCTTACAATTGCTTTTAATTCAAATTAACGTAAAACGCGATTTCGAACCCCATGGGGAGTTATTGTTTCAAAGCAATAATTCAAGCCAGTTTAACATGAGGAGATAGGGACTTTTAACATTGTAAGGATAGAAGGGATGGGGCTTTATTCCGGAGGGGGTTCTAAATCGCGTTTTACGGTAGGTTGCGTACTTTAAAGATTATTAAATGTTATTACTTTCACGTTTTAAATTGACAGATTATGATGGAGACACGGATTACAAAGGCTATGGCACTGATGAAAACGACTAAAAGGACTCAGGATTAATATTTTAGCAATGAAGATGATCCAAATAGTTAACTCTGATATTCTATAGAATAATTTTGGCTTTTGAATTGTATTTTTTAATTAACATTTTCCCCCTTATATATTACTGGATAGATGTTAATTCAAGCCAAATAGTGTTCAGTTTTTCATGAACTGAATTGCTACTTTTCCAAAATCGAATTTTTTTTCTATTCATCAATTATTGAACTTCGTAACCAAAAATAGCGATATAGTTTTGACGATTTCTTACAATTGCAATGTATATTAACAGAAAAATGTTTTTTTTGGGTTGATGAATTTGCAATAATAAAAATTTACTAATTTACTGAGAAAGGTGTCTAAAAAATAGCTCCTGAATTTGCATGAAGGCTCAAACCTCACGTACTAAAATACTAGCTCAGAAAGAGTCATAATATTATATATTATGTGATATTGTAACTTAAGATGAATAAAAAACACTTATACATACCTAAAGTGTACTTTGTCTGAGAATGAAAATAGCCCTCGAAAGTCTTCAACCACCCAGGATCACTATGGGAGTGTGGGACAACAAAAACCGTTATTTCCGGAATTCCTTCAACCCCTCCGCTTTTAAATCTTGAAATATATCTCCCTTCAAAGTCAAAACTTTTGGCTCCCCAAAACCATTTGTTTCTAATCCACGATTCCTAAAAACACAGTTTTAACCCAATTAAAGTTAACAGTTTACCCAACCCAACAAATAAGCCTTATAACAAAACTCTCAGTTAGGGGCAGACCGAGACAGATTAATTATCACAAATCAAAGTTGCTCAAAGGGCTTTCAAGTTCAAGACTTCAACCCCCCCTAACCTTCACAGCTTGACCTTGTAACTTTTAAAAAAAACTCACATGAAATCCCAGCGTTTGAAAAACATTAGAAGCGTCAAAATCCGGGGCAAATCCATCCAGCGTTTTGGGGCACATTGAGAAATTCCCAAATTGGTCCATTCTTTCCAACTCATATTGTTCCTTCGCTCCTTCATAATTAGCAGTTAATTGTTGATTAAAAAGTGATATGGATTCTTGATTTGGAGGAAACTCAGGAGAAAAATTTAAAGATTCTTCTGATTCCAATTCCATTGGGTCTTCTAACTTAAGAAGCCCAGGGGGCGTTTGCATTGACCTATGATGACTATGACTATGACCTTTTTCTAAGCTACTGGATAAACCTTTAGCTAAGTATACATTACACAATAAAATCACCACAAATAAAAACATTCTTCTTTTCCTTGAGTAAAAAACAACTTTATTGTTTATTAGTCTTGGCAGCAGCATTTTCCTTAATCTTCTTTTAACGCAATTGTGTTGTCTCCAAGATCAAAACTTACACTGAAGATGAATAAGAAGTAATAATATTGTCAGGTTGGATTTTATTTTATGACCACCACACACAGTAGGAGATTGTCAACTTTGTCTTAAAGTCTTAACTGTGCTAGAATGATATTGTAAATTGCTCTGTCCGGCACTACGTCCTGCTTCTTTGATCAATGCCACTGGATAATAATACAATGAACCCAGCTGAACTTTTAAAACCTTTTTATAAATCCAAGTTGGTCCTAATACGTGGAATTTTAGCACTACTACACACTAAGACTAGAAAAGCATTTCATTGAATTAAATTACTGTCTTTTATACACACTGCTCATTTATGTGTTGTTTGTAACTCATACAACTTTTACAACAATTTATAAGGACTGTCTATAAGCAATGCAGGGACTTGTTTTAAAGTAGAGGTTGTATGTACCTAGATTCATTTCATACAATTATAGAATTCGTGGTACAACGATCCATACTGGTGCTAGCCACTGCAGGAAGGACGAAAGAGAAGTTGCTGAGGTCCGGGATTAAGTCCATTAGCTGAAAATGCAAATACCGTAAAACTTAAATTAGACCCCTACATAGTAAATATACCCCTGTTTAAACGCAACCTTGTAGAGGGTACGTAAAAAACATTTTAAGTGTCCACGGTTTAAGAGACCTTGTCCCCCTCTAAAAAACAGTCAGAAATGAATGTAAAATTGAAAACTTATCACACCGAGTTTTAAATCAAGTTTAACGGTAATTATTACTTATCCCTCTAAAAGAACGTTTTGCATTCAAAATAGTTGCACGCCGTTTATAAACAAATTGACAAACAAAAATGTTCTACTGCTAAATAATTTTTCATGCTAATCCTGACTTTCCTGCCTACAGAGAAGTAACATAAAATGTAGTAGGTAGTAGTCGTAGTTAGAATTAATAAGTAAGAATCAATGCATTCAAATCTTTTGAAGAGAGACGGCCTTCATTTGAATACAAATCATAAAAATCACTGGAAGTCTAAATAAAACATGTAAAAAACCTAGGATCCATAGAAGGTTTTAACTTCAAGCTAAATATGGTGATCGTGATGATCTTATGATAGTTAAAAAGATATATCGGAGCTTGAACACAATCCCGGAGGAAAAAGCACCTTAGAAAAATGATAATCAAAATCAGTGTAACATAAATAAAGGATATTGCAAAAAAAGGATCCCGGAAATAAATCACGACCGAAAAACGGATCCGAAAAATAAAGGACGGACACTGTAGGCGTCTAATTAGTCTTTTATGAACACTACTTTAATTACAATGCGCGATGTCATATAATTACCGTAAAACGCGATTTAGAACCCCCTCCGGAATAAAGCCCCATCCTTCCTATCCTTCCAATGTTAAAAGTCCCTCCTCATGTTAAACTGTCTTGAATTATTGCTTTCAAACAATAACTCCCCATGGGGTTCTAAATCGCGTTTTACGGTATCTTTTTTTTTGATCCTTTATTTTCCGGACCCTTATCTTACTCCTTTTTTATAATATCCTTTATTTTCCTGGGGCTTTTTGTGCTTCTCCTTTTTCGTCCGGATACCACTTGACTCGACCCTCTCCACATGAGGTATTCTTAACTTGGACACATTTACACACACACTTCTTTTCATAAAATATATTTTAGCTCATTTTTATTATTTTATTATCCTAGGTCTCTCTTCTTTTTGCACTTTTAAATGCACCTTCCGTTCCACCGCAGGTAGCTAATTTTATAACCTTTTGGCTTGTGGATTTTTATAAGTTGCTGATCGAATAAGCCTATGGACGAGTTGACGACATTTGCTGCATTACATATATTCAGAAGCATGTATTGCCTTTAAAAACAATTTATTTTGGAAACATATTTTACCAAAATAGGCACACTCGAAATAAGATAAATCCTTAAAAACTTGTGAGCTAGATTTCAAAAAACACTTTCATACATTTTCATACATTTTATCTGAATTAAATCAAAACTTAAAACCAAACGAGACCTTGTACCACAATTTTATAAAAGCTTATCTCTTACTAAAATGACATCATCTCGGTTGATAAAAACATGCTGACCCCACACTTTGCCAAAGCTCTTTAAAGAATTCCAACCTATTCACACAAATGCGTTTAACTTACTTCACAATAACGTTTTCAACAAGTAGTTATAAACATTTGTACATTAAATCTCATATATCCTATGCACGTGCACAAAATTGACATCCTCGACGCAGTAATTACAACAAATCTTTAATCCGTTTAGCTGGAAATCCCACTCAAGATCAGAAAGTGGGACACAAGTCAAAATAATTTTATTAAGTTAATACTTACCATTTATTTTTAAAGTAGATATTTTGTTTTTTTTAGTGTAGTTAAATGCAATAAGGAATTTTTGTATAAAACTTCTCCTCTGCTGTAAAATTAATTAAATGAACTTTTCAATGCGTAAGATACAAAAATATCCAGCATTACAAATACAGGTAGTATAGTGGAATCTGCTACCGTGCTTGTTTAAAGGGATTACACACTCCTTAAGCCAGCTTAATAAAGCAATGCAAACGAATGTAAATTTAATTATTAAGAAGTTAATCCTCTTTTATAGTGTTTAACCTCGACGAGACTTAACTTATTTCTGAAATATATTATTAACTTTACATTATTATTATACTTCATTTAAAGGACGAACTAAAGAAGCCTTGAGATAGAAAGAATAAAATATTTAGGAATTTTCTCAGGCATTTTTATTCTAATCTATCTAATTAAGAAGTATATCATCATCCTAATATTGATATAGGGATGAGACTAATTAAATAAGGAAATAAAAGAATGAGATACATTTCATACGTTGCTATTTCAGTCTCTTCCCATCCATTTACTTAAGTGAAGAAAAACAATGGAAAAATTACCTCCGGCTTTGCAATATTTTTTTAATTATACTTATAAGTAATTTAATCCACTACTACTGCATTCCTTGTATATGTTAAGCCTACAAAGTTCTAATCCTGTTAACTGTTCTTTCGCTTTTTATTTGTCTCAAAGGCAAAGTATACAGTTATCAATTTCAATACGTCACACACATGCAAAATAAAACACATGTATTAAACTTAGAGTGTGATATTGTTTCATTATACATTAAAAATACATTTTTCGTTTAATTATAGTTAAAGAAAATTGGGTATGCAATAATATTGTTTTTAAGTTGTTAATTTTTATTAGCTTGATTGCTTAGATGATTCAATATAGGCAGCTGTTGCTTAGATTTTTAAGTAATAAGATGATAATTTATTACTTATCTTCTAAAGCTTTTCCATCATTTGAGACAATGACAATCCAATGTCCAAAGGTTTTCTAAGCTATTTTTTTAAACTTGCAAAAATAAGTCAGTGAAATTATTTTGTTTTTGATAAAATGCTGTTCAATAGTATACGATTTGCTTAAGTTTAATGAAGAATTAAAATAAAGGTGAGTGTTGTAGTTTAAGTCAGAATAAAGAATTATATTGAGGTAAAATATTGGATGATGTACTGTAAATTCTTGATTTAAATCAAACATAAAATAAACTTCAATAAAACATAGCCATTCTTATACAATCACGTAAATAATTCACATTGAATCACGTGTAATTCGTTATTTTACAATATTATTGTACTCTGTCGAAAAACTAATTGTGGTTAGTTTTTTTCATGGTTAAGCTTGGCTTGCACTTAAAATGTGAACAACTTGTTGTTTCAATTTATTCGGTAAACTGTTTTCAGTCTTCCCAAGCCTTAATTGCCTAATGTGCAACACTGGGTCAGTCATATGCATTTGCAGTTGTATGATATTTTTAAAACCTCAGTAAAAGCTCCTAAGTAGCTTACCTAGTTTTTGCTTGCACCTCACAACCTCAACTAGTATGTTATTAGTTATTCTTGTTGACCATTTTTTATGTTGAGAATTATTCGTTTCCAACAACACCTTATTTTGAGCTTAATAATCCCAGCTTGTTTAATTATTCAAATACGTTTTTTAACAGATCAATACTAGATTAAAGGCATAAAAAATCACCCTGATGTATCGAATGGACATTAAAATCCTGCCTGCCAAAATTCGTTTTTAACATGCCTTAAAAACTATTGGTCGTAAAACTCTGATAATGATGTTTTATAATTGCTGATGTGCTATAACTCTCATGACGATGTGTGGATTTTTAAGTTTCTTAGAATTTATAGATCCATTTGGTTCCTATCATTCAATATTGCTAAACGTTACAAGTTTCTAAATGCGAGTTCGGAGCTTGACAACCTTGGGATTTGGACTTTCTTCCATTTACAAAATTACAATCCTTAATGTGACACAATGCAGGGCACATCACTTTTGAAGGAAACTGTCTTGATTTTGAATGACTGTAAATGATCCATCCCACTAGTCTTTGTTTATAGTTTATGTACATATGCAGAAATGGATTTTTCAAATATACATTCAATTTTGTATTATAATTATAACACTATGAAATTATTAAAGTGATTACCGGAAAATGATTATATTACGTTTTAAATAACAAATACATTTTAATGTGTTATTGAGTTATTCTTCACTATGACGTGTAATATGATCGCTTTTGGGCTTAAAATTTATCTAATTTACCAAATCTAATATAGTGGTTAGAAGATAACCAAATACAGCATTTTTAACTAGTCCTAAATAAATTCATTTTAGTGGGTGCGACTACGAATTGAATTGTACATTCATCTAAAAATACGTCTTGCAGCAGTTAAACTTACGAATTATTTCTTTTGGTTTTATTAAGATAGTTGT
>JAQGBU010001566.1:0-12317 GCA_034698605.1 Isotoma decorata | reverse complement strand
CCCAGTGTCACCCTAAGGTCAGCACATGCAAGTCTGAGGTAATCTAAGTTCATCCGAAGGTCTAGAGCCAAAGTTCAGTTAAAAATACACGTGTTTTGGAATTTTTTTAGAAGCACTATTGTTTGTTGTCATGGTTACCGCGTGAGATTAATGTTACTTTCTTAGGTGAGTAGGAGAGAAATTAATGAAAAAAATACACGTGTTTTTGAGGGTTTTTATAGAAGCACTGTTGTTTGTTGCTATGGTTACCCTATGAGGTTAATGTCACTTTCTTAAGTGAGTAGTACAGAGATCAATTATAAATACACGTGTTTTTCATTTTTTTTAAGAGGCACTGGATTTTTTTTGCTATCCTAGGTCACCGCAACGTCACGTGAGGTGAGCGCAAGGTCAAGTGAAATCACTCTTAGGTGACCCTAGGGAAGTCCGAAGTTACCCCGGGAAGTGCAACGTATCGTCGCAAAGTCGAAGGTGAACCTGTCAAGTTGAAAGTCACTCCACGTCTCCTAAAAGTCACCCAGTGTCACCATAAGGTGACACGATGGAAGTCCAAGGTCACCCCGGGAAGTTGAAGGTCAGTCCACGTCACCTAAAGGTCACCCAGTGTCACCCTAAGGTCAGCACATGCAAGTCTGAGGTAATCTAAGTTCATCCGAAGGTCTAGAGCCAAAGTTCAATTAAAAATACACTTTTTTTGGAATTTTTTTAGAAGCACTATTGTTTGTTGTCATGGTTACCGCGTGAGATTAATGTCACTTTCTTACGTGAGTAGGAGAGAAATTAATGAAAAAAATACACGTGTTTTTGAGGGTTTTTATAGAAGCACTGTTGTTTGTTGTCATGGTTACCGCGTCAGATTAATGCCACTTTCTTAGGTGAGTAGCAGAGAAATTAATGAAAAAAATACACGGGTTCTGGAATTTTTTTAGAAGCACTATTGTTTGTTGTCATAGTTACCGCGTCAGATTAATGCCACTTTCTTAGGTGAGTAGCAGAGAAATTAATGAACAAAATACACGTGTTTTGGAATTTTTTTAGAAGCACTATTGTTTGTTGCTATGGTTACCTTATGAGGTTAATGTCACTTTCTTAGGTGAGTAGCAGAGAAATTAATGAACAAAATACACGTGTTTTGGAATTTTTTTAGAAGCACTATTGTTTGTTGTCATGGTTACCGCGTGAGGTTAATGTCACTTTCTTAAGTGAGTAGTACAGAGATCAATTATAAATACACGTGTTTTTCATTTTTTTTAAGAGGCACTGGATTTTTTTTGTTATCCTAGGTCACCGCAACGTCACGTGAGGTGAGCGCAAGGTCAAGTGAAATCCCTCTTAGGTGACCCAAGGGAAGTCCGAAGTTACCCCGCGAAGTGCAACGTATCGTCGCAAAGTCGAAGGTGAACTTGTGAAGTGAAAGGTCAGTCCATGTGACCTAAAGGTCACCCAATGTCAGCATAAGGTGACGTGATGGAAGTCCAAGCTCACCCCGGGAAGTTGAAGTTCAGTCCACGTCACTTAAAGGTCATCCAGTGTCACCCTAAGGTCAGCACATGGAAGTCTGAGATAATCACAGTTCATCCGAACGTTTATAGGCGAAGTTCAATTAAAAATACACGTGTTTTAGCATATTTTTACAAGCACTTTTGTTTGTTGGCATAGTTACCACATGAGGTTAATGTTTTTTTCTTAGGTGAGTAGTAGTAGTAGAGAGATTAATGAAAAAAATAAACGTGTTTTGGAATTTTTTTACAAGTAATATTTTTTGTTGCTATGGTTACCCCGTGAGGTTAACATCACTTCCTTAGGTGAGTTAGAGAGATATTAATTAAAAATATACGTGTTTTTTTAGGGTTTTTTTAGAAGCACTATTGTTTGTTGCTATGGTTACCTTATGAGGTTAATGTCACTTTCTTAGGTGAGTAGCAGAGAAATTAATGAACAAAATACACGTGTTTTGGAATTTTTTTAGAAGCACTATTGTTTGTTGTCATGGTTACCGCGTGAGGTTAATGTCACTTTCTTAGGTGACTAGTAGAAAGCTTAATGAAAAAAATACACGTGTTTTGGAATATTTTTACAATTACTATTTTTTGTTGTCATAGTTATCACATGAGGTTAATGTCAGTTTTTTAGGCGAGTAGTAGAGGGATGAAAAAAATACACGTGTTTTTGAGGGTTTTTATAGAAGCACTATTGTTTGTTGCTATGGTTACCTTATGAGGTTAATGTCACTTTTTTAGGTAAGTAAGTAGAGAATTCAATTAAAAGTATACGTGTTTTGGAATTTTTTAAGAGAGTGGATTTTTATTGCTACGCCAGGTGACCGAAAATATATGTTTTTAAATATGTTTTAAAAGGAGTGTAAAGGGTTCCCATAGTAATTGTATGAGGAGATTGGGGCTTTTTTGTGTTAGAAGTGAATACAGAAATTACGAATATACGATTTTTTTTAAATTATTTGAGTACGGTTATCAGTTAGTGCAAGTTTATGCTATTTAGATAGGTGCCGAGCAAATGATAAAGATGAAAATATACGTATATAGAATTTTACAGCTTGATTAAATAAAACTAATTTCTTTTAGTTATCAAGAAATGTTTGGAATTTATTATATTGTTTAAGTTTTCCGTTACAAAAATGGGGGTTTTGGAATTTTGGAACAAACAATTTAATTTTTTTTGATTTGCATATAATTAATGTAGTACGATACCAATTTAATTAATTTTGTTGTTCTGTGAGAACAAGGCTGACAATCATTAGTAGTTCGGATTATCATACTACATTTCTCGAAAATGCATTACAGATCAACTCTTTATATTAATGAAAACATTCACGTATTTTTAACAACTATTAAGTGTGGATTGAAACAAAGTAATTGATTGATGGTTTTTTGTCGGTATGTTGTTACAAAAAAGTTGTGAAAAAATAATTATATACGTGAATTTCATACATTGAAAATGGAAAATTTGATGTATAGCAACTTAGCAATTTCCATTATATTGTGGTTCCTGGTTAATTTTGTGAAGGTTTTGCTTGTTCGTTGAACCATTTTTGTAAGTGTTCAGCCTCTGTCAGCTCAGGGTTTATCTAAACAGATCATTTTGATTTTATTGTATTGTAAACATATTAAAGTTTTTAATTAAATATTTGATCGGATTCTTAATTTGATGTACCCAGAGGAGTGTTGTTGTGTAGCAGCTGAGAAGCAGTACTCCGTCATATTTTGTGACTTTAATTTTTCTAAAAGCGCATGTTGAATACAATGTAGTGTCAAAGTTTTCTGCTCTGTCTCCCCAGAGTGTTGCTCGGAACTGTTAATAATAATCATTTTAATTTGAAGTTGTTTTCGTAAATTTATTTTTTTACTTTTTACTTTACCTAACCTAACCTAACCAAACTTACTGTGGTTTTGGTTGAGTCTGTTATTGCAATCTCTCTTTTGATACGGTTATCTGGCACTGATTCTGTGCCCCAATCCATTACTAAAACTCCAATAACATCTGTATTATACGTATATTTAGATTAGTAATTTGGTGCATGTAATTTTAAGTGATTTTTTGATTAATTTGTTAACCAATAAATTTATTGAAATGTGAGTCGGTTATTTGGTTGAGTGGGATGAAATTAAACGGAATGGGGGCGAAATTTTCTTGGTTGTCGACCTTGGTAATTTGGGAGTTTTCATTCAGTATTAGCTGATAGTTGTGTTTGGTGGTTTTATCATATTCGGTTTTATGATCTCTGACTGAGAAGTTTTGGATTTCAAATACTTGATTAAACTAGGAAAATAAAAAAGCGGATTTAGGGAAAATGAGATTTATATCATATGCGTGTATTTAAATAACGAAATAATTTCTTTAAAAGAACAATTATATTTTATATACGTGTATTTAAGTAGTATAAAATGTTTTTATACCTCGACGACACCTGCAAATGTTTTGGCGATGTCTCCAAAACCCACCAATGCTATTTCAGATGAACGATCGAGTCCGTGAAAATTAAACACTTCTCCAACTTTCGTTGTCCTAATTGGGGATACGTTTGAAATTCGTATCTTAATTGGGAAATTGATACTAAAGGGTGTCAATAATAAATGTGTTAATTTTTTGAATATAGGAGAAAGAAATTAGAACAATTTATGAGCAATAGGTGTTATCTTACATATTTCCAGTTTTTTCAATCTTCGAAAGTTGTAAGTATGTTTTTTCCGGTTCTGCTTCTTCTTCTTTTTTGGGATTCCAAAAATCGTAGGTTTTTTTATTCTTTGTTGGGGTTGCGGTTGTTTGTTCAGATGTTGAGCTGGATGGTATTTTGTTAGTGTCAATGGATGAAGAAGAATCCACTAATAATTAAAAATCAGAAAGAAAATTTTGTTTTGAAATTAAAATTAATAGTACCAATATTAATATAAGATATAAAAAAAATTGGAAAGATTCTAACTTGAGAGTTTTTCTGTTGCATTGGTTCCTGTTGTTTCTGATTTTGTCGAAGGGTTTTTTTTGTCTCCGCTCTCTAAAGAGAATAAAAAGTTATAATTTATAATTAATATACGTATATTTGGAAGAGGTACATTTAATAATAATATTGATATCAAATATAAAAAATTGGAAAGATTTTAACCTGAAAGTTTTTCTGTTGGATTGCCGGTTGTTGTTTCCGTTTTTTTGGAAGACTTCCCTTTGTGTGGGTTTTCTTTTAAACAGAACAAAACAATTATACTGAATGATATAATGAAATAATAATATACGTATAAGTGGATTGTAAGTGTTGGTGAAAGTTATTAAATTGATTAATTAAATTGATATTATTTGAATGTTAACCTTCTTCAAATTTTCTTTTACGATTTTCGCCGGACATTGTGTTAATCTATAAAAGAGAAGAGTGGAAAAAATTAAGTAAAATTAGGTAAGTGTAAAAGTTTTTTGCGAACTGTTGTTCGTTAAAATAGAAAGATATTATGTTTAAAATCAATATATGTGTATTACTAAAAGTTTAAATATAAAATTTAATTTAGGGACTGACCTTCGTAATTTTAGTTTTTAATTTTTACACGTATTTTGTTGTAATTTTTGTTGGAGGAGGTACACTGATTCAACACATTATGACTCAATCAAAAAGCTGAATGTTTTGTAGATTTGCATCGCAAAATCGAAGACAGGAGAAAAACATTCACGGTAAATCTGAGGATGGAATAACGCAATAGAAAGTTCTAGTGCAAGTTACGACGTATTTTACTATTGTGAATGGACGAGTTGAGTTTGTAATGTTATTATAATTAAATATTATGTAAAGTTTATGTAAAGTTTGTTAATGTCTTTTTAAATGCAAAATTTTTATTTCTGTTTTTTGAATATTTTTAAAGTGTTTTCCTTTTGTTGTGAAAGGTTAAAAATTCTTAAAACGCATCGGACTGTTTCCATTGTTACTGGATTGCATTGTTTGTGTTTTCTTAGGTAACGAATTAAGAAATGAATTTACATTATGCGTATATTGATATAAAAATATTTGATATTGTTTTAATAGTAACTGGATTAGGTTGTTTTTATTTTCTTAAATGAGTAGTTAAGAAAAAAACTAAAAGTATACGTGTATTGAACTATAAATGTAAGTTTTTTAATATATTTCAGAAATTGTTGTCAAGGTTTCCATGGTTATCGTATGAGGTCACTGCCACTTTGTTAGGTGACGAATAGATAGAGAAACAAGAAATATATGTATTTTTAAAGAGTTATAACCAGTACAAACTGTTTGGATGGTTACTGTATGAGGTCAATAACTTTTTGTTAGGTGAGTTGTATATAGAGAAATGAGAAATGTACGTATTTTGATTATATATTTTAAAACCACTGCAAAAGGTTATCACTGTATGAACTAAACGTCATTTTCATAGGTGAGTAGTAGACTGGTTAGTTGAAAATACACATATTTTTGAGTTTTTTAGAAACACTGAATTTGTTTACTGCCATGGTTATAGTATGAGATTATTGTCACTTCATTAGGTGAGCAGTAGATAAATCAGTTGGAAATATAGGTGTTAGTGAGTTTTTTAAAAATTATACTCAAGTAGTTTCTTGGCATTATTACCGCATAAGGTTAATGTGATTTTCTTAGGTGAGTAGTAGAGAGGTTAATTATTAAAAATATACGTGTTTTTGAGTATTTTTAACAGACACTGTATTTTTATTACCACTACAGGTTACCCCACGTCAACCTAAGGTTACTCGAGGTCACCGCACGAAAGTCCAAGGTCACTCCAGGTTAACTAAAGGTCATCCCAAGTTACCCCAAGGTCACTCGGAAAAGTCCAAGGTCACTCCACGTCACGTAAAGGTTACCTTGTGTTACGCTAAGGTCACGCCACAGAAGTGGAAGGTCATCCCAGGTTACCCCAAAGTCACGGCACAGAAGTCGAAGGTCATTCTAGTTCACTGGAGGATCTTAAGGTCAAGTTCATTTCAAAATACACGTGTTTTTGAGTTTTTTTAGAAGTACTATTTTTGTTGCCATGGTTACCACATTGGGTTAATGCCCCTTTATTAGGTGAGAGGTAGATAGACGGATAAAAAATACACGTGTTTTTTTATTATATTGAAATAGTTTGTTTCCATTTTAATCGGATGAGGTTAATGTGATTTTCTTAGGTGAGTAGTAGAGACGTTAATTAAAAATACACGTGTTTTTGAGTTTTGTTAGAAGTACATTTTTTGTTGCCATGGTTACCACATTGGGTTAATGCCCCTTTATTAGGTGAGAGGTAGATAGACGGATTAAAAATACTCGTGTTTTTATTATATTGAAATAGTTTGTTTCCATTTTAACCGGATGAGGTTAATGTGATTTTCTTAGGTGAGTAGTAGAGACGTTAATTAAAAATACACGTGTTTTTGAGTTTTTTTGAAGTACATTTTTTGTTGCCATGGTTACCACATTGGATTAATGCTCCTTTGTTAGGTGAGCGGTAGATAGACGGATTAAAAATACACGTGTTTTTATTATATTGAAATAGTTTGTTTCCATTTTAACCGCATGAGGTTAATGTGATTTTCTTAGGTGAGTAGTAGAGACGTTAATTAAAAATACACGTGTTTTTGAGTTTTTTTAGAAGCACTATTTTTTGTTGCCAAGGTTTCCGCATGAGGTTGAAGTCAGTTAATTAAGTAACGAGTAGATAAATTAATCCGAAATATACATATTTTTGAGTTTTTTTAGAAATACTAAAGTGTTTTGTTGCCATAGTTATCGCATTAGATTAATGTGATTTTCTTAGGTGAGTAGTAGAGAGGTTAATTATTAAAAATATATGTGTTTTTGAGTATTTTTAACAGACAGTGTATTTTTATTACCACTACAGATTACCCCACGTCAACCTAAGGTTACCCGAGGTCACTGCACGAAACTCCAAGGTCACTCCAGGTTAACTAAACGTCATCCCTGGTTACGCCAAGGTCACTCGGGAAAGTCCAAGGTCACTCAACGCAAGTAAAGGTTACTCTGTGTTACGCTAAGGTCACGCCACAGAAGTGGAAGGTCATCCCAGGTTACCCCAAAGTCACGGCACAGAAGTCCAAGGTCATTCTAGTTCACTGGAGGATCTTAAGGTCAAGTTCATTTCAAAATACACGTGTTTTTATTATATTGAAATAGTTTGTTTCCATTTTAACCGCATGAGGTTAATGTGATTTTGTTAGTTGAGTAGTAGAGACGTTAATTAAAAATACACGTGTTTTTGAGTTTTTTTAGAAGTACTATTTTTGTTGCCATGGTTACCACATTGGGTTAATGCCCCTTTATTAGGTGAGAGGTAGATAGACAGATTAAAAATACTCGTGTTTTTATTATATTGAAATAGTTTGTTTTCATTATAACCGCATGAGGTTAATGTGATTTTCTTAGGTGAGTAGTAGAGACGTTAATTAAAAATACACGTGTTTTTAAGTTTTTTTAGAAGTACATTTTTTGTTGCCATGGTTACCACATTGGGTTAATGCCCCTTTATTAGGTGAGCGGTAGATAGACAGATTAAAAATACTCGTGTTTTTATTATATTGAAATAGTTTGTTTTCATTATAACCGCATGAGGTTAATGTGATTTTCTTAGGTGAGTAGTAGAGACGTTAATTAAAAATACACGTGTTTTTAAGTTTTTTTAGAAGTACTATTTTTGTTGCCATGGTTACCACATTGGGTTAATGCCCCTTTATTATGTGAGAGGTAGATAGACGGATTAAAAATACACGTGTTTTTATTATATTGAAATAGTTTGTTTCCATTATAACCGCATGAGGTTAATGTGATTTTCTTAGGTGAGTAGAAGAGACGTTAATTAAAAATACACGGGTTTTTGAGTTTTTTGAGAAGTACATTTTTTGTTGCCATGGTTACCACATTGGGTTAATGCCCCTTTATTAGGTGAGAGGTAGATAGACAGATTAAAAATACTCGTGTTTTTATTATATTGAAATAGTTTGTTTTCATTATAACCGCATGAGGTTAATGTGATTTTCTTAGGTGAGTAGTAGAGAGGTTAATTATTAAAAATATACGTGTTATTGAGTATTTTTAACAGACAGTGTATTTTTATTACCACTACAGATTACCCCACGTCAACCTAAGGTTACCCGAGGTCACTGCACGAAACTCCAAGGTCACTCCAGGTTAACTAAAGGTCATCTCTGGTTACGCCAAGGTGACTCGGGAAAGTCCAAGGTTACTCCACGTCACGTAAAGGTTACTCTGTGTTACGCTAAGGTCACGTCACAGAAGTGGAAGGTCATCCCAGGTTACCCCAAAGTCACGGCACAGAAGTCCAAGGTCATTCTAGTTCATTGCAGGATTTTAAGGTCAAGTTCATTTCAAAATACACGTCTTTTTGAGTTTTTTTAGAAGTACTATTTTTGTTGCCATGGTTACCACATTGGGTTAATGCCCCTTTGTTAGGTGAGCGGTAGATAGATGGATTAAAAAAAAATACACGTATTTTTTTATTATTATATTGAAGTAGTTTGTTTCCATTATAACCGCATGAGCTTAATGTGATTTTCTTAGGTGAGTAGTAGAGATGTTAATTAAAAATACACGTGTTTTTTCAGGTTTTTACCATGGTTATTGTATGACGTGGCAAATATTTTCTTACGTAAGGAGTTTAAAATAACAAAAAATCCCAGATATATTTAAATATTTTAAAATCACTGGAAGCCGTTTCCATGGTTACTGTATGAGGTCATTGCGCTTTTGTTAGGTGAGAGGTAGATATTGAAATAAAAATATACGTATATTTAAATATTTTGAAATCAGAAGTATTTTAAAAACACTGTAACCGGTTTCCATGGTTACTTTATGAGCTGACTAATATTTTTTTAGGTGAGAAGAAGATATTGAATAAAGAAGTATAGGTATTTTTAAATATTTTAAAATTACTGTAGGCTATTTCCATGGTTACTGTATGAGGTCACTAACACTTTCTTAGGTGAGAAGTAGAAAGTGAAAAAAACTACACATATATTTAAATATTTTAAAAACAGTGCAAGCTATTTCCATGGTAACTTTATGAGCTGACTCTTATTTTCTTATGTGAGTAGTAGATATTGGAAAAAAATACATATTTTTAAATGTTTTAAAAGGATTCGAGCCTGTTTCCATGGTTGCTGCTTGAGGTCATTGCGACTTTCGTAGGTGAGGAGTAAATTGTAAAACAAGAAATATAGGTGTTCTTAAATAATTTAAAATCGTAGCAGGCTGTTTCTATGGTTATTGTGTGAGGTCATTGCCACTGTGTTTGGTGTGAGTAGGATAGTGAAATTAGAATTATACGTATTTTTTTGTTAAAACGCTGTAGAATATTTCTGTGTATTAATACTAAATAACTTTTATTTTTATTATTAAAGGTGGACGTTTTCACTTTTGGAACGACCCTTGGAAGCCTCTGTGTTTATGGTATCTCCAAAAGAATACACACAAGTTCAACAATATTTCTTCAGTTGAGGACAGGAAAAATTAATTGAAGATCCATGGGTGTCTTTGCGGAATAAATTGTCGCGGTTGTGCGATTTGGAAGTTAATAGTGGCACAAGTGAATCAAGGACAATTATTGTTAAAATAACGAGGTGAGTTACCCAAAATATCAATTTTTTTAGAAATACTGTTATAATAGTAACAATGGAGTTAAAACTATTTTAGTATGTGACAAGTCGATGGTAAAATTATGAATATATGTTAAAAGTAGTGTTGACTGTTTCCATGGTTACTGGATTAGGTTGTTTATCGTTATTTAGGTAATGAATTCAGAAATGAATTAAATTATACGTATATAGATTTGTTTTAAAATATTTCATATTGTTTCAATAGTTAGTGGATTAGGTTGGTTCTTTTTTCTGAGGTGAAGATTTCAGAAATGATCGCAAGTAATACGTATATTGATTTGTTTCAAAACAGTTTATCCTGTTTCTAAAGTTGCTGGATTAGGTTGTTTGTAGTTTCTAAGACTAGGAATCCATAAATGAACTAAATTTATGCATGTATACTATTATTTATTAATAAACGTAAAGAAAAGAAAATGCCACGGTTGAAAAGAAAAAGTGAGGAACAAAAACGGAAAGAAAAGCGTGAAGAAATGAGAAACAGGCGACAAAATATTGAATATCGTATGGAAGAACAGGATGTTGATACTATTCGGCGTCAAGGAATTAGACAAAACCCTGTTAGAAGAAGAGCAGAACAAGATGCAGATACTGTTCGACGTCAAGGAATTAGACAAAACCCTGTTAGAAGAAGAGCAGAACAAGATGCAAATACTGCTCGACGTCAAGGAATTAGACAAAACCCTGTTAGAAGAAGAGCAGAACAATATGCAGATACTGTTCGACGTCAAGGAATTAGACAAAACCCTATTAAAAGAAGAATAGAACAGGATGCAAATACTATTCGGCGTCGAAAAATTAGACAAGACACTTTAAAAAGGAAAATCGAACAGGCTTTGAATACGCTACGTCATCAACAAAGTAGACAAGATCGAGTTCGTAGAAAACTGGAGCAAATGTTCAATACTGCAGCTCATAAAAGAGTGCGACAAGACGCTAATCGTCGTGAAGTGGAAACATTTACCAGGAAAGCTAGTCGACATAACATTAATCAAAGAAGGGGTTCAAACTATAATTTATTATTGCATTCATTTCAAAACCGAATTCAGCATGGTCCATCGTTTACTTGTTCTTGTTGTGGAGGGTTATGGTATGAAGAGTCTACATCGATTACATCAGAAGAAGATCTGTTAGAAAAGGGCCATAGTAAGGACTTCGTGGATACAATATTACATGTGCACCAAACTCAACATAGGTTGTGTAGCACATGCAAAAATTCTGTAGCGGTGAATACTGTTCCAAAATTATGCCTCTCAAATGGATTTGACTTCCCACCTATCCCAGATGAATTGAAGGTATTCGTTAATTCTTCTGTTGAAATATTTGGCATAGATTTAAATATACGTGTATTGGACTTTGAATTGTTAATATTTTAAATATGTTGTTGAATTTTTTATTTTGTTAGGATTTATCACCTTTAGAAGAAAGGCTTGTTGCGGTTCGATTACCATTTATGCAGATTAGACTTTGCGGTTGTGAACGGCAATCGGTTCTTCGAGGGAACGTGGTGAACGTGGAAAATGATCTAAATGTATGTGCTGCAGTTTTACCGCGAACATTTGATGAAAGTTCTACTATTCAAGTTCAATTGATGAGAAGAATGAGATATACGACTCCGTACATGTACGAGACAATTAGACCTTTGAAAGTTTACCTGGCTGCCAAGTTTCTTATTGATTCAGAAATGTATAAAGCAGAAAATATTGTGCTATCCAATGATTGGTCCAGATATCAGGAAGGTAATAAATGTAAAAAAATAAAGAGTATGCAATTTTAAATATGTAAATTTTTCATATGATTTCTATTTTTTTTAGAGGACACTCTGAGATTTGTTTGCTCGTCCGTTGGTCAGGAAACGGATCGTTATTACGATGATGCAGGTGATAAACGATAATAGTTTCAAGTAAAACATTATCCAATATACGTGTATTTTATATATCATAATGTAATAATTATTTATTCTAGAAAATGAAGGTGGAATTGAAGAGGATACGGATGGTGACATATTAGGGGCTGATGAATCGTTGATTTTCTCAGAAACTGAGACAGCTGCAAGTTATATTGGAATCCGCATTGCTCCTGCTGAGGGAAAAACCCCTATGCCTTTATATCGAGACGTCGACGCCGAAGTATTGTCGTTTCCTTCCATATACTGTGGACACTCAAGAAAATTCAAAGAAAAT
>JAQGBU010001565.1:0-12324 GCA_034698605.1 Isotoma decorata | reverse complement strand
TCAATAAGCGCACCTGTGAGACCATTCTCAACTCGCCCCACTACAGACATTATTGAATCTAAACTAAGGTCAAGTATTAGTCGACAGTCCAATGGAAACTCGTCGGAAGGACATATTTTGTGAAAGAAGGTATCCTTTAATCCTAAAACGTTTGTAGAACGCTTCTGATTAAAATAAACAACGTGATTTGTTTATCGGAATTATAACAATAAATCAAAGTTATGTCTGCTGATAATTGTAAACAAAGTATTACTGTTCATGGACGAAAATTTTTAGAAATTAAACTGTTCATTAAAGGGCTCAAAAATGTAATTTACTCTTAACCCGAATTTATTGAGAGCTTAAAACAGTAACCTACAACTGCTGGTGCTTCATTTCTCAACAGATTTGATAATTACTGTATTAGATAGTTTTAAATTTTACTTTATATTTAACGGTGACTGGATGTTGGCACCAATATGTAACATATGATAACAATCTATCGTCACTTGAATAAACATTAAATTGAATTGAATTGAGTTGAAAACGTCTTTTCTTAAGTAGGTACCTTTTTTAAATCTCCAAACTATCTCAATAAATAGGTTTAGAATGTACATAAAACTGCTTTTAATAGAGTATGCTTTCACCTGATAGTTAGACAAAAAATAGAAAAAATTTTAGATCCATTGGCTATCTGAATTTTTTAACGCATATTAAAGCTAAAAGTTAAAATTAATCTTGATGTAGTATTTATACCCTACCATAAATTAAAATCCTTACATCCAAACAGTTCAATTTGGCTATTATTACTTTGTTAAAAAGATGACCTCCTTCGGGAATATTGCGTTACTTGTGTCGTTAATAACAGAAGGGGCTGTAATATTTTACAAATTGCTGTAGTTTGTTAATGAGTTATTGGGTTTGGCTTTGAAACAATGAGTGCTCCCTGATACACAATAACCAAACTTTAAATTTATTAAAATCGTATGTTACAAATAGTAAAAATTATTTTCCTATGTATTTGATAATAGTGATTTTATAATGTAAATTTGCAATATCAATTATGACATAAATTGTTTCTGTGTGTAATTACGAAGGGCTTTATTAATTAATAAATATGTTGCCATGATGTTGTTAATCTGCTGTGAAGAGTGGAAGGATGAAAATTCCATACTTTTTGCATAAAGGTAATGTATAGTCTTTGTAGTTGGATCACCCGTTTCTTTGCATAGTTAATGAGACAACTTGAAGGCTCTCGTTCACTTTATATGTTCCAGCATCAATACATTTATTTAGGTAATTTGTGTAATAAAACCCGAGGGAACTCCTTTGAAAATATATTACCATGAGATTTATTAAAGAGGATGGATATTGCACCCACACAAGTTGCATAAGAGCCGAAAGTACAAAGGAAATCCTTGTAGGATCAGCTTACTTGTTCCCATCAGGAGGACTTGGCATTTAATCGAAAAGTTAATATAATTCCAAAATATGTTACATAAATTGATGAAACCACCTTATTCAATAAAAGGATTTAACTTGTCATTTCCAAGAAGTGTATATGATACTTTGAATAAGCTCTACTCATTTTAAGTACGAATTGTTGCAATAAATAGTAAAAACAGTAAATGGGAATGAATTGGATGAGTTGCCTTAGCTCGTGCTAGTGATTACGAACAATAAATAGAAATGAAGGTAAGTAGCATAACCTTTAAGTTTTATTAAATCCTTCATATTATCTTTATGATTTGAATGTAAAACTACAAGTAATTTGTCTGAAATTAATTCTGTCACTGCATTGCGTTGGTTAATACAAATATTGTAATGTTTAAATTTTTTTTTAGATTTTTCAGTCTCGTTTCAGTCTAGTATATATGTGGATAGTTAGATAGATAATTCTTTGGAGACTTTGTAATGAAGTCAATCATACATTTTCAGGTGAAAAATAAGAATTTTGAATAAAAATTATCTGACTTGAATTTTTAATTTAAACTGAGTTGAATGAAGTATGGAAAAAGGATAAAATATTCTTAGAACATATTAATATGTCATTTTATGTACCATTATTTTGTTGAAAGTAACAGATCTGCAAACGAATGGACGAAATTACCAAGTAGGTTTGATTTTTTAGCGCTTTTTTATGAAGCTTATGGTTTTATGAGCCTGTGGTCTCATTCATTCTTGTAAATAAGTATTTTTGTACAGATAATATTGGAGACATGCTAATTCTAGGTATATGTACATTCTAATCTTTCCTACTTTCTACTACTAACTTTAACCGAGGTCAGCCAGCAGTATTTAACTGCTGACTGATACCCACTCGGTTGGGACTATTCTTCTGACTCTCCTAGAGTCAACAGCTCAGTTGAGACTCTGAGTTACTTCTTGGTTGTGACGACCAAGAAGTATTAAATTAAATACTAACATTCGGACTGTGACTGTCTATGCTCGACATGAGACTTGTTCGAGACCACTAAATTCCCTTAGGTTAAGAATTAGGTTAAGACAGATTTTATACATTAGACTAATTCGGCCAATAAATATATTTTTTATATTGAATTCTAATGCTCAGGCGAACCCTTTTCCCCCAACTCTTATGTAGGCTCTTTTTATCATCCCTTAAGATAATTAATCCTTACAGTATTTCCAAGGGTAGTCAGGGGGTACCCTTAGCTCGCTGTATCATCAATTTTGTTTGCTTAAATATTCAAAATGTCACTAGGTAGACTTCAAATGTTTAAAAGTCGTCTGCAGCGTCGACGTAGAATTCAAAGAATCTGTCCATTACTTCGCTTAAGAGATCGTCACCATCCAGTTGAGTGGTTTATGGCCACAGAGTTCAAAGACAGATTTCATATGTACAAGGAAACAGCGATTTTTGTTGTTAGTTTGATCGCTCAGGAGCTGTCTGCACCCTTAAAACGGGGCGTCTACATACCTCCTATTCTGCAGTTTTTGACAGTTGTAAGATTCTATTCGACTGGTCAGTTTCAATTGTCAACAGCGGATCATCACCAAGTCACGCAACCAACTGTATCCAACCTTGTTCGTAGAGTATCAAAGGCGCTAGCCCAACTGAGAAGTCAATTTATTAAATACCCAACGACTGACAATGCTACCCGATACAAGCAAAAGTTTTTCGCAATCGCGAATTTTCCGGGTAAGTGGTTTTTTAATAAGTGTTCAATTTAAAAAACCACAATCTCACATTTTTGCTTGAATCTTTTCATAGGAGTAGTAGGGGCTACTGACTGCACTCATGTGCCAATAATCTCGCCTGGAGGTGATGACCCTGAACTATTTCGGAATCGAAAAGGGGTTTTTAGCATAAATGTACACGCGATATGTGACACTGAACTCAACTTCTTGAACATTGTCGCTCGGTGGTACGGATCGGCCCACGACTCCAGAATTTTTGAAAACAGTTCAATTTTTGATGAAATAGAAAATGGAGTTGCCCCTGGTATGCTTGTTGGAGACGGAGGTTATACACTTTTGCCGTTCCTGATGACTCCTTTTGAACGACCTAAAACACGTGCGGAGCGCAGGTTAGTTAAGATCAAGCTTCAGCCACAGTTCGATAATCAATGTCATCCTCAATTAGTTTTTATGAACTATAAATACAACACAGCACAAATCAAAACACGGAACTGCATAGAGCGAGCTTTCGGCATCCTGAAGCGACGATTTCCCTGCTTGAAAATGCTGCGACTGAAGCTACAAACTAATCTTACTGTTATTGTCGCAGCAACGGTTCTTCACAATATAACGAGGTATAAGTTGGAGTTTTAGAAATTAAAATTTTAACGGGCAAGGAATTTCGATCTAAAAGTAATGTATTTTATGCTTAGACAAAGGCGTGATATATTTCTCAATGATGATTTTGTACCACAGGAAGATGACAATAAGGAGATTCTTAGTGAAGGGACAGCACGAGGAAAAGCAGTTCGTCTTACTATCGTTCAAAACAATTTTACTTAAAACATAGAAATCAACTTTAGCTTACATCGTTAATTTAAGAAAATTCAATGCTGACGTAACATTTCAAATTTGTACGGTGATTTGGTTAGTATAAGCTAGTTGGTGTGGATATCAAATTAATTTTCTACTGTGCTTTGAATAATAACTGGTTGAAATTGACCCATTTGCTCCCTGTGCTTTATGAGAAACTCTTTTCTGAGGGCGTGTTCCTCCTTTGCATGTTGCAAATCTGCCTGAGCTTTTTTCAGGCGTTGGATTTCAATCTCATATGTGACAGCTAGTGTTTTCAATCTGATCTTGTGCTCCTCGTATTCCCATTCCGCTAACGCTGATCGGGGATCATTGCGATGTCGCTTGCCTGCTGTAATAAGCATAATCGTATAAAATTTACCAAACTGAATGCAATAACATTGCTGACAATTTCATTAAAAAACTTCTGGGCTTACATTTTTCTATCCCTTCTTTATCTACACGCAATGTAGTGGGGCTGGCTTGCTTCATCTCGAAAGTTTTTACATGTGAGGAATCCAAGGCTTCTGTTGATTAAAATAAATTAACAATCAAGTGCCAGTAAGAATCTCCTCCGGCTCCTATTTAAAAAATCCGTCACAGCGATAGCAGTATTTAAAATCGTATATTTAATGACTTTCTTTACCTGAATCTGCATCGCAGTCGAATTCATTAGGCAGCCCTTGCATCTGTGCAGGTATCATAGCTGCTACTTTTGCACTGATGGCAGAAATCGGCTTTGGACAAGGCCCATCTCCAGTTTTTCGGGTTTCTTTTTTGTGATGATACACCTAGCACATAGATAGATGAAGTTAATCAGAAATTTTAAAATTTAATGGTAGAGCTCTATAAACAAGGATTATAAAAAACTTACATCCTTTTTAGATTTCCCTTTAATATTCTCCCAGCGTTTCCTCAATTGACCAGCGCTTCGAGTGGTGGTATCAGTAGTACTGTTGAAGGTCGACGCTATAGAGTCCCAAGTTCGACGCTTTCGATTTGTAGTTCCAAAATCAGTTTTTTTGGATTCAATAACTGCTTTATTTTGATTCACTAGTTCTACCAAAAGGTTTGCCTCAAATGTAGAAAATGGTACAGATCGGGACCTTTTCTTGACTTTGGGTGTACCAATGACCGTGCTACTGGCCGAGTCTCCATCAAACTGGGATGAAAACGCACTTAAATCTGTGTCTGACATACTTTTTATTGTAATTTGGTTTACAAATTAAAAATCAATCCGATCACACGCACACTGAGAACAGTAAAAGTGTAAATAAAGGAATTGACACAAGAACAAATGTTTACCTTATTTACAAAAAAATATTTCCCGGTTCATGAAGTAAGACTTTTAAGTATCAATGGCCACTTAAGGGACCCTGAGCAAAGTGAAGGTAAAGTTTTCATTGTTAATACCGTTTAAGTGTTAGTGGACGCTGATACTTTAGAAGCGCTCTGCAAAGTGCTTGCTAAGTTTAAGTGCGCCCTTTCCATTGTTAATATGACTATAACTCTTTGGAGCGTAATGGGATAAGTCTCCACTAAAGGTGGTTCCAGCTCTCAGAATCTGTGGATGACCCGGAGCTGGAACTTTTCACCAGCTATGCAGGTTATCTACGTATCTGTATTTGGAATCCCCAGTGCCAGTGAAAAATATCTCGCATTCCCTGTCATACCATACCCCTAGTGGTCTTCGCATCGACTCTCCACAAAATTTAGTATAATTAGCTATATCTATTGGCGTCTACGGAGAGCTATTTATGTTAACTAATTCATTTGAATATTGTGATTGTAAAGGCTACGTGCCACATCAATCGAGCAAATAAAACCACTACTACTACTACTAAATTTATGGACAAGAAGCATGGTGTAATTTTCAGTAGAAATGGAAGAAATGCTTGGACATTTTTCATACGGGGGTTACTTAACACAACAAAGAAAGACTTGCTCCAATTAGCAGCCATACAATTTTCAATACACCAATTATTAATTTTTTCAATTGTAATTTTCACATCAATAATTAACTTCTCAAAATCAGAATTTGAGTGCACACAAGCAATATCCGCACACACAGATAATATGACCATCAATATTATCACAAAGGTCATTTACAAATAGGTTAAATAAGACCGGACCGATTATCGATCCCTGGGGTACAGATGAAAATAACTCGAAAGGGTCGGAAACATGAGTGCCAATTTTAACCGAAACTGACCTGTTAGACAAATAGCTGGCCAGAAAGCGAATAATATAGCCAGGGAAGCCATATTTATAAACAAGCTTGTGTAAAAGGATATGGTGGGGTACACGATCAAAGGCACGAACTAAATCGTAGAAAACTGCAATAGTGTACTGATGGTAGCCTATTCTCCTCTCTAGGTGTTTAATAGAAGTGCTGTACGTAAATGTTTGCAATATATTTTTTAAAAACTCGAAAAACGGTTAGCTTTCAATATTTAAGAAACAACAGCTGAACTGATGTATTTTTTCTAGAGTTTATTTCAAACCTTCTACGATAAAAAGTTAGAGTGGGGCACATTTGGACGAGCAAAATAATATTTATTTATTAAATCACACTAAATCACAAATCACAGGCAAAACTGAAGGTGTGATCGCACTGTGATTTCCCACTAAATCACACAATGAAATCACAGTGTGATAATCACACACGAAACCCTGGTAAAACCTGGCAAAAGTTGTGAGTGGTCGGACAGCAAGACGTCGTCAGGCGTTAGATTGACAACATGAACGTTGACAAAAAGTATCTGACGATAATTCATAAACAAAGACCTAGTTGATACTTAGTCAGGATATTAAATCTGAATCAAACAAAAAGACCTCAACAAGAACTAGTAAATGCTTTTTGAATGAGATGTGAACTGTTGGGAGAGTGGAGGACAAAGTAGCGAAAGCGTAAAACATCCCTTCATCACAATTTTTCATTCTAAATGACATTGTACAAAAAGAAGGTTTGGCTTGATTTTTAAGTGATTATGAAATATTATATTTTTTCGAGACTATCAATTTTTCTACTCGGAATTGGCAGTCCGCAATTAATGAATGACCTCTTTGTTGAAAATGTGTTTAACTAGATTAATAATTTGCCGTTATTCAATGCATCATTGCTCTTAATAAAGCTGATTAGGAAGAAATTAATATAAAATCTAAGTAAAAACATCTTGAATACGATTGAACATAAATCCCGTCACATTAATTCCTTTGCACTGTCTGGTTAGGTTAGGTTTTATTTTAGATGTAGATTTCATTTTTTTTATTAATTAAGGTTTTCTAAATAAATAAACATTATGTTAAAATTAATGATATTTATGCACATTTTTGCAGGCGGTGAGGCTGGATTGCAGTATAATTCCCTTTAAAATATTTGCATACTTTTCCATGATAAAGCTCTTGTTTTTTACTTTTAAGTAAGTCGCTCAACTAGGAAGCCTTTCCATTTAGAACCTAGTCATTGATGTATCATAATTACCTGAAATAGGAAGTTTCCTACAACCATTTGAGCTTCATTTATTTATTAATAGTTTAAGAAAAACTTGGTGTAATTTAACGTTTTTCTTTTCTCTCATCTCTGATTTTACAAATCAAGTTTGGATTTATTTTTGCACAAAAACCTGGTCATTACAATTGATGAGTTTTATTTAAAAATTTTACTCTCTTATTTAGATGTACATGAATTAAGAACATCCATTGATTGGGGTTGAATACTTCAAGACAATTTTGGTGATACTTGCTAAGCCTTATCTGCAAGTCAACTCCTTATCACTTATTATCTCTTAGCAATTATTCTCCCTCTCCGAGTTCGCTATAAATTAATTTTAACATTATAAAAGTTTCATTCCTTTCCTCTCTTTCACTCAGCATCATTATTTTTGTCAATATCTGTTCCTTTTTTTATGTAACTTTTTAGTGGGTTTTTCTAGTATTTTTTGAAATTTTGGTGGTTGTAAGACTCTTTTTTCACAGAAAAATGAAAAACATTTTAAAATTCAGCTTGTTTTGTGTCGTAGTTGTATTTTGTGAATCAAGGGATTCGCTATCCGTTTCTGATTTCGTAAGTTTTCTAATTTCATTTAAAAAATTGATAATTTCTATTAATAAAATACTTCTCTACATCTGATCCATTTTAGAATCTAATTCGAGACCCCAGATCTACTTCTGACTCTCACCTAATCTTACTAAAACGTCAAATCGAGAAAATGGGGGCAGAAATGCATAACATGAAAGAAGGTTTTGTCAATTCACTTGAAAAACTCAATGAGGTAAGGCACTCTAAAACTCTAATTGGATCCATGTTTTTAACTCTTTTCAAAATCATAATATTATCTGATCCTTCATTTACGTTATAAGTTTTTTTGCATCTTCTCTCTCATTTATCATCCGATTCAGTTTGACATAGCTCAGTAGAATAGAATTATTGTTTTATACGAAGTGTACGGGAGTTAAGTGATTTAGATAGACTACTTATGGGCTTTCGAATTATCTCTAACAGGGGATAACTGTTTCTTATTCAATATGTGCTAATATCTAATGGCGGTTTTGCATTTTTTGCACCGCATTCGTGCAGGTGCTAGTGCTCGCAAGGCTAGTTACATGACTAAATAGTTAATTTTTCCGTCAAATTCGCCAGTTTGGGAATTTATTGATGTGGGTTTAACCGAGGATTCGGGCTTTTATCCTGGTTTTAATGAGGGCTCTTGGAAATTTACATTTAAAAAACAAATCACTCGATTAATTGTTTACAACAGAATTTCAATGACAAGCTTTTGGAAATGGAAGAAAAAGTTGTGAACAAAATACATGGAAATTCAGAGGATGTGAGGAGGCTTTCAGGTGGACTGGACAGCTTACAAACGGAGTTAGCCGAGGTTATTTTTTACTAATCGAGGCAAGGTTGGGTTAACCAAGTAGGCTAATTTAATTAAAATTTTGTGTGATTGCAGGTCTCAAACAAAACGGGTTCTATCAGTGAAAAGATCAGAGTTGATATCGAACAGGTTCGTTCAATTTGTTGATTTATTTTTTCTTAGGTGAGGTTAAAACCTTAAAAATGCTAACACTTTCGTATGGTTTATGATTTTATCTCGGAGGTTAATTCAAGGATGCTTTAACCCAAGGTTGTAAACTGGAAGATTGCCGGCCCCATTACTTAGGTTACACAACTTGTGTAGAAACCTTCTCCGAACTGAAAAGAGGAAATAAGAACATTTCGTCCCCTTTTCTATACCAATGCAATGTTGTAGAAGTCAATCTCATCGATAAACAAATTAGTTTTATGCAAAGTATTTTATTGAGTGTCCACACTAGTTTTATACTTTTGTGTTGGTGGATATCTTTTAAACAATATCTTGAATTAAAATTTGAAAAACGTTATTTGAATTCAGGTCGACGTAAACTTTCCCATTTCCTCTTTTCAGTTCGGAGAAGGTTCCTACACAAGTTGTCTAACCTAAGTAATGGGGCCGGCAATCTTCTAGTTTACAACCTTGCTTTAACCGATTCGAAATTAATTTTGACCATGTTATTTAAGTTTTTTCTGTGAAAAATTTTAATTCATTACTTAGTTCACTCAAAAAATGAATGATCTCAACACGACTACCGAATCAGGACTAGACTCAACTAAATCAATTTTGAATAGAAGAATCGATGAAATAAAGAAGGAATTGGAGTCCAAACTGTCAGTGTCTTTGAATCAGGTATCTATCATTACATCTCATTATATTAGCTTTAGATCCGTACAAAAATAAATTGATATTACGTTGATGGGAAAGTGGAAAATTCAAATACGAGCCCCTTTTACTTAATTACTCGAAGCTCAAAAAATTCACGTTTTTTATACTGATGAGTGTTCAGCTTTTAGACTCAGATGCTGTTACGGTCATTTCCTTTTTATCCAGCAATCATTTTATTTCTCACCTAGTTTTTCAAGCCAGTCGGCACTCCTCTGATCTCTTATATTGCCATTTTCAGGCAATATAAGAGGTCAGAGGTCAAAGTTCAACAAAAATTCCCTGCCAAATCAATCACTGCGCACCGCAACCGCATTTATGCGCAACACTATCGTTGATGCATGCTGATTTCGGTCTTTGTTGCGCTGAACTATTATGTAGGCTCTCACTATTACTGTTTTATCATGAAATACGTTGACCACTGACCTTATAATTAGAGGTCGACAGCAGTTGCCTAAAATTTTAAAAGCTACTTTATGCTTTATTCATGCAACCTTTGTTGTAAAAATAATGACCATTGAGTTAATGATAATTAATAATTATAATTAGTACACTCCACTTATGAACGAACCTTTTTTCGAAATTTTTCATGTAGTCGATAGTGGAGCGGTAAAATTGTAGTTTAGTGATAGATTGCTGTATGACAGGGAAGTTAGCATGCAGCAGTGTGTTTTGCTGTTCAGGTAAAAGTGGTGGTTGTGATTGTTTTTTATGCTTGGGTAGTAACTTTTGACTTAAAGGTCATAGGTCAAAACTGTTGGTAACACATCGATTTGTCTGGTCAAGACGAATCGATTGGTATACTACATGACACTATATGATAAGTTGTGAGCTCTTATTCGAAACTTTTGCTTGTGAGACTTGTGACCCCTCAGGTGGTCAAGTTAGAGTTTTAAACTAAATAATTTTTTGGTAGAATAGCTAATTACGTTTCAAATGGCGTATTTGGCGACAATGTAGGTTTGGAGTACGCTGTCAGGGCAGAGAAAATCTAAGCACTTGAAAACTATGTAAAAAAAATTGTCAATTATCAATTTAGATGTCCTCACACTAGTAACGGGACTTAATAGTTGATTTTTCCAAAAAATTCGCCAGTTTGGGAATTTATTGATGTGGGTCTTAACCGTGGAGCTGGGATTTAATCCTGGTTTTAATGAGGGTTATTGAAAATTCATATTTAAAAACAATCACTCGATTAATTGTTTACAACAGAATTTCAATGAGAAGCTGGTTGAATTGGAAGAAAAAGTTGTGAACAAAATACATGGAAATTCAGATGATGTGAGGAGGCTTTCAGATGGACTGGACAGCTTACAAACGGAGTTAACGGAGGTGACGTTTTAAGTAATAGAGGCGATGTAGAGTTAAAAAAATAGTCTAATTTCATTGACGTTTTGTGAGATTTCAGGTCTCCAACAAAACGGACTCTATCAGTGAAAAGATTGGAGTTGATATCGAACTGGTTTGTACAATTTGTTGATTTATGTTTTTTTTCTTAAGTGAGTTTAAAACCTTGAAAATGCTAACACTTTCTTATGGTTTATGAATTTAACTCGGAGGTTAATTCAAGGATGCTTCAACCGATTTGAATTAAATTTTGACTATGTTATTTAATTTTTTTCTGTGAAAAATTTTAATTCGTAACTTAGGTCAGTCAAAAAATGAATGATCTCAACACGACGACCAAATCCGGGCTAGACTCAACTAAATCAATTCTACATGGAAGAATCGATGAAATGAAGAAGGATTTGGAGTCCAAACTGTCGGTGTTTTTGAATCAGGTATCCATCATGTATCTACCATTACATCTCATACTTTCCATTTTAGATCCGCACACACAAAAACTTGATATTACGTAGTTGGGAAAGTGGAAAATTCAAACACGAGCCCCTTTTACTGAATTACTCGAAGTTCAAAAATTCCCGTTTTTATACTGATGGGTGTTCAGCTTTTAAAATCAGATGCAGTTAAGTTACTGTCATTTCCTCTTTTCCGCCAATCATTTTACTTCTCAGCTTCTCATCACTCTTATAAGCATCCCATTTAAAAGTTTTTCCACTCCACAAAAAGATCTTTGAAATTGATTTTCCTTTATCTCTCAAGGACAATTCTGAGCTCCTCAAACTGTAGAGTGTTACAAAAACAAGTGATAATAACATTCGAAATTTAGTACCTTCCATTATAATGCCCTTTTATGGTATGGTAATGCTAAATTTTGGACTGAAGAAAATTTTTTTGTCCAAGCCAAATTTTTCGTATTTATGTTCAAGTTTAGACGGAACAAAAAGGAAATTTTTTTTGGAAAGTGTTTTTAAATTAGAAGGTTTTTCAAACAAGAATTAACTGAGCCGATAAAACAAATCCAAATTTAGGAAATTTCATAAATTGAATTTGGAATTTCATTCGGAAATTGAAGAAGATATTTTCACAAATAATAATATAAAATAGAATTTTCTCGAAATAATCAAAGCAAATATTACTCCAGAGTCCTTGATTTTTTCAAAACATTCGTAAGAGGTACACGGAATATATTAAAAACAATAAACCGTCGCAACGACTTTAGTCAAGTATCGGAGATGGAAAATCTGTTTCTTCAGATTTTTAATGGCCCTTT
>JAQGBU010001564.1:0-12333 GCA_034698605.1 Isotoma decorata | reverse complement strand
TTGAAGACACAAAATATTAGTTTTTTGATAAAATGTTCTTTGATTTTTGCTTTGAAACTATAAGTCCCCCCCCGGAATAGAGCCCTACCCTTTTTGGAGGGTTGAAAAAATAACTCCCCATGGGGATCTAAATCGCGTTTTACGGTATATCCGACTTTATATCTTGTAATTTTTCAAAATACAAATAAAATGAAAATATACATAGTTGACTAACCCATTTGAAGTCTAGGTCAGGGTTGGGCAAATCCTTGATACATTCCATCTCTTTTGCACTTTCTTCGTCTACAGGTTTACCAGAAACTGATGAAATTAATACAAAAGCAATGGCTGAAATTGAAAAAATGATATTCATTTTGAAAGTTTTGATTTTGCTTTGGATTTAAGCTGTTTAAGTGAAGTTGTTTAGTTTAAGTAAGTGGAAAGAAGTAATAATGCTCTTTTATTTGAAGGATCCTTTATATATTCATTTGGAAAAGGAAAATTCAGGAAAAGGAATAGTAATAATTTTTAATTACATTTAATTTTTGATCGGAAGATTGTATTGCAGATATGCTGATGGTTTAAAGTACTATTTTTGTATATTAAAGACTTGAAGAGGCTTCGACCAATTGTTTTAAGAAAAAAAGAGTTTAATGTCTATTTAGCATAATTAAGATCACATCATTGAATATTTTAGTAGGGAAAAATGTTAGTTTTGGTGGAAAAGAGGATGCACAGAACATTGTATACATTTAAAATGAATTACCTATACATTAATAATACTTAATGCTGATGCTTATACTAATTTTAATAATAAAATAAATCATGCCAAATATTTAGAATAAAAATTTCCTGAAACTACAACCAAATGGATAAAAAACTGATAGACGAAACAGATTGAACTGCTAAAATCCTAAAAAATACAATAAAATATGGGATAAAAAACAGAATAATAAAATGATATCTTTTCAATCAACATTGCTCCATCTCAAGCTTAATTAGCAAATGTACAAAAACAGAAGAATGTACAACAAAGCTCTTATACATGGCTTGATACGCCCAATGACCAGGCTAATGTCCATTTTGGACTCATCAGCAATGCACAAAATGATAGAAACTCCAATTTAATTAATTAATTAATTTTATGTAAAAAATGTATCTTTTATTACGAAGTTATTAATCATATACAGAACATTGACTAACATACCTACAATAGCTGACTCAACACTCAACTAATTTAATCATCATTCTAATAGAGTTACCAAGTAAAACTAATTGCACTCGATAGTTTTTAAGTTTATTCCAGACATTATACCGTACGATGATGGTGATCACCCTCCACAGACAAACTACTTTTTCGTTACATTAGACAATGTTCAAGACTGTAGATTTACAGTAAGTAATCGAAGATGAGAGAAAAACATCACATTTTACCTTTTCATATCATCACAAGCCTCATGACATGAATTCAATATGCAGCAGCATCAAAACAACACTACTTCCTATTTATTCATCTGTTAAAATATGGATTTATAGAAATCTTTTTTCTTCGTCTTTTTTATTTAAAAAAATCACAATTGAGATAGAGGTGACACTTGACATTGAGGGCTTATAAAAAAGGTGTTTAAAAGATTATTAAAAGATTTTTAGTACCAAAATGTTTGAAAATTAATTTGCCCGTGAACTTTTGACTGTAATGACTGTGATTCTTTCAATCTGAATTAAAAGCAAGTATCATATTTAGTCTGGACAAATAAATCCATTTTAAATCCAAGTGTCTTGACATAATCTAAAATCTCTTTCTCTATTTTAGGATCAAGTGTTGGTGTTGTTGAGGCTACGAGCCAACTTGCTTGATTGTCTTCCCAGCAAGTAATTCCCATTTGAAAAGTATCGTTATCAGTCATGGCAATATGGTATCCTGCTTTCGTGTCTCCTGTGTAATATAAAATGAATGTTATGAAGAAGCCATTATTAATGGTTAATTTAAATTAGTTTAAAGATGGGATAAATTACCGTGCTGTCGTTGCCCTCCGAAATGAATATTAATATGAGATTCATCGTCAAATTTCACTTGAAACTTATCCGTTTTTGTTTTATTAAATGCAGTGAATGTAAAAGTATCGTCCATTACAACACAAGAGTCTTGGAGCTCCTCTTCAGTTAAATCTTTGATTTCTTTGTCCAAAATATCTGCATACATTCGGAGGGAGTCCAATTTGTTCCAGTATGGGAAGTACCATTTTTTTACTCCTGTGAACTGAAAAAAGGAAACCAGAAACTCAGCTGATTTAAATATGTTTTAAACGATTTTTCAGAAAGTTCTTTCTTTTTCTAAAATAAAAGTTTCTGAACAGATAAGCCAGCTCAGTCTAATCTTTAATAAATTCCCTTAAAACTCAAGGTGAGTCAGGTTTTGAAGCCCGATCTCTTCCAAGCGCTTAGACAGACTCGGTAAAACTACACCCAGTTTTTTGTAATCCATGTCTAAAACTATCTCATTTACCTGCCTTTAGTTCTTTTCTTTATCATTATCGGGAGATAAAAATATTCGAAGGCATAAACAATAACTCAATCCTAGCTTGCAAAAGTCTACATCGCTGAATGATATTAGAACGAACGTCTTGTCTAATTCATCTCAGGTTGCAGTTGGAATTCAGTTTTTAATAACAGCTAAAAACCTTAAGGTATAATGTTACTATTGAAAATTTCTTAAAAACGGTCATTAACAAAATTATAAAAGTGTTTACTCCATTTTCAGAAAACTAAACTAATGAGTATAAAGAAACCTAAAATAATGTGACATTGTCTTACCCAAGCAAAGTCCAACGAGGGATTAGCAAGGCCCTTCATGCATTCCACTTCTTTTGCAGCGTCTTCGTCAACAGGAGTTGAAAAAACGGACGCTGCAAGTCCAACTAGAAAACACACAAAAATTATTTTTTTCATAATTTTAAAATTTTTCGAGTTGAGTTTATTTTGAAACTATTGTAGTAAATAAGAAAAGCTATAAATGTTCCTAGTGTTGAAAGCGGACTCCGGTGAAACTTCAACTACGGATTGAGGTTTATATACTTTCTGATTAAAAGTTGATGATGATGAAGATGCATTATGGCAAATGATAAGTCAATCTGTATCAGACTTGAATGAAACGGTTGGATGATTTCTTTGTCATTACTAATGCAATGGTTTATTGGTTTTTTTAAATTGAAACATAAGTAAATATTGAATTTTATTGATCCATTGTTTCAAGAAATTATATAAAGATGACCCGAAGCAAAAGAGACAACGAGACTTGTACAGACGAAAGATAAGATGAAGTACATTATTTTTTGTTATCCATTTATGGGCTTAAGTTAAGCAGCAAGTTACATTTTAATTTTTCACACCAAACAATCAATATTGTAGTGAGGTTACTGAAGCTTATCTTAAGTTGTGGCGTCCCAAAAATCAGCTCAATCATCTCAAATTATTTGTACATCACTTTTTACACTTTATATACATCACTTTTTTAATTTCGTCTACCTCCATTCTTCGATTAAGAATTGGCATTAACTGCCCAGATAACAATTACTTCTCAACCAAAACCTCCAGCAATTTCAACACCCATCAAAACCTTAAATTTAACATGTTAAAAAGGTCGATTTTAATATCACCGTTGTTAAAAAATTGTAAAAGTGTGTTAAATTATTTTGGATTTTACTTATGTGCTACATGGAAGTTCAAATAAAGAGTTGTTGTCTAATCCAAAAACCAAAGGGACAAATCTAAAATATAAAAAGCAATTAATTTCATCTATTTATGTCTTATGTACATCTGTTTATGCACAGAATTGCGAATTCGGGTTAGTAGCACGCACTCCCGTTTTATATCAATTAATAAAATAAAACAAAAAGGGCATTACAATTTTTATATGCTTTGCGATTTGAATATTTTATTTGAGTCCTCTAAACTGAAATCGATATTCTTTGTATATGACAAGTCTACGTTTTGTGCAAAGCTGAAAGAAACTATTAAAACAGTTTAAGCAGCGAGATTAAAAAAAATATTACTTAAACTGATTGCATCAATATGCAATTCCTTTATGCCAAAAGTATTATAGTAGTAAATGTGCATTGGTTATCTAAAGCATGGTACATTCTAACAAGTAACAGAATGATACATTTCCTTTGAGTTTACAGGTAACTTTTATGGCTTAGAGGAGGAAAAATGGATGAAATCAAGAAATATTGCATTGTACATAATGAGAACATTTATGAAAAGTGCAACAAAGGACAATAAAAGTAATATCATTATCATACAATTCTATGACTCCATGCCAAGATTATGTTATGTACCATCCTTTTTTTCGTGTTGTAGCCCGAGCCTAGGGTTTATGAACACGGTATGTCTGTCCGTCCGTCTGACCGATTTGGATGAAATTTTGACCCTACCTGTATTTCACCAAATCAGGAACCGAGTTCGAAGATAGGCAGGGCGGGTCAAGTGGTTGGTCCGTGTGGAGGCCAAAACCTCCACCGGTCATGTAATTTACGCCCTTTTTTGAAAATGGTCATAGAAAGTTGAAATTTGGCAGGTGAAGTAGCAAAACGTAAAATCTTCAGCCAAACTCAATTTTTGGTGATTTGAATGACCCCACAGGGTGACCCCATCGAATTTTTCAAAGTCAACCGAAAAATATGAAATTTGGCATGGGGGTTACAAATTGCAATTTTCCATGAAATCTGAAACCAAATTTTATTTGGTTTTGATTTCAATGACCCTAGTTGGTCACCCCAACCGGTTTTTGAAAGTCTTCACGGTAAGGTGCAATTTTACATGGGTGTTACAAATACACATACTACATGAAATTTGAAGCCAAATTTCGGAAAAATACCTGGCTTGGGCTAAATGAAGTTTCACAGGCAAGTCTTTTAGACGGTAGCAATGGGAATGGCATTTAAACCTTATTTGAAAAAAAATTCAAATCCAATTAAATTTTTGTCAGCATTCTCAATCAACCTTTCGTCCTTGCGTTTTATTCCATATATATGTTAATAAATAATTAGGGGGTTATTCGGTTGAGTTATTAAAAAGTTCAATTTTCGTGACGATACCTTTTATGGGAACTGTTGGACAAATGTATTGTACAAAAAAGCTTACAAATATCCATTCAAAATTATAAGTAAAACGATTTTGAACAAACCATGGTGTACTTTCGGAAATGACAAGAATACCCAACATTCTCAGTGAGACAAAAAATCCCCATAATGTAACATTTTTTAAACATAAAGATACGGTAAGGACTTACTGATGACAATGGTTCACATTTATCTAAAAACTCAAAATTTTCAGTTACAAAATTCGAATTAACTATTTATGGGTCATTCTATAACAAAATATTTCACCTTTTGTTTACAACAAACCCTATCCCAACATCCATTTCATTATAATAACAATTTGTAATTTTCATAAAAATTAGCATGAATGATGCTTAAAGTAACCGTTAGCAGTACATACATATATTCTTTGAGGGGGTGTTATTCAGGTGGGGGTGGCTTAAACATTTAAAACATCATACAGGCCCCGATTGAATCATTGCGTAAGGGAAAAACAGTTAGTTTGTTTTGAATAGTTTTAATATTCTTGTTTTTCTGGAATACACATAATGGGTGAGAAAATTATTCCTTTTCAAGGATTGTTTTGCATTTAACGGGGGTTTTACCACTTGTTTACCTCTTTTCTTTACAGCTAGTTCTCGGCTTTATCAGATTTAAAAGCTAATGCTATGAAAAAATCTACAAGTTTTGAATAGGACACATTGTGTGAATATTACTTGAAGCCTTCCAGCGCTGTCTATTTGCCGAATGTTTAAAAAGAAGAAAACGAAAAGGCCGAATGCGTATATTGCCTAAATCCTTTTTGCCGAATTACTGTTGGGTAGGCTCTAACCGATCGGATCTCGTGTGCCGAGATTACATTTTCTTATGACCCCATATTTTGGCACTGGTAGTCGGTAGTACAGCTAATTATTAGACGTTTTTGAAGCTACGCGTTTTTCCGCATGTCCAAACCGAAGGTCATAATTCGAGGTCAAAAAATGTCATCCTATTACAACCCCCTATTTTGAGGCGTGTGCTCAATAGTACAGCTAATTCTAAGGCTTATTTGTTCTAATGCATTTTTCCCCATAACCTACCGCAAGGTCACAAATCAAGGTCAAAGCCGGCATCCCAATATGGCCAACGGTTTCGATGCGTGAGATCAAACTACATTACTAAAAACATTATATTTTTTTTATCTATAGTTTTTTTTTATTGCAATGTAAATTATTTGGTGAATTTTGTTTAAAAATGCAAGTTTTTTTTTGTAGTAAATTCGAAAAAAAATATATTTGAAACATTAACTCCCCCCTGGAATAACCTCCCTCCCCGGAATACAACCCCCCCTTTTTTGGAGGGTTGAAACAATAACTCCCCCGGGGGTTCAATACCGGGAAATACGGTACTTGGTAATCCATGGTCGTAAATTCTTAAGATGGGAACTTGTCTTATTCTCACAAGGGTGTTTTTAGGTTTTCATAGGCAATTTTTTTTTCTTTATTTAGCAAACAATATTATTTTGTTCTTACTAGCTTTATTCTCATCTGAGATTTCTCACGTTTTAAAACAATTCTGTATAATCGGTAGTAAAATTGCATCCCATATTACATCTTCTGTTTTTTAATTGCCACACTATCCTTGAGTTTAAGAGAAATAATCAACAGAAGCTTCAATTTTATCCAATGCATAATATTTAGGAACACCATTTAGAAATTGAAACAATGATAAATTTCCATTCAACAATTCTGTAAGAATCGGTGTAATTATTTACTACATTTGAATAATTTTAGATTCTACAACTAAATAATAATTACAAGTGTGTTCTTATTCTGATTTTTTAGTTGTAGCATTCTTGGTGTAACAATTATCTGCCCACCGGATCCAACATCAGCACTTCAAGAAAGCTCCTTTCAATTGGTCAATGTATTAAATTTGTTAATCAGAAGTTCCAACTCAAATGCGAAAATTGTCAATGAAAATTACGAACAAGGTGGTCTAGAACATTTCGTTGCTTTAAGTTTTGGAGATGAATTTCCTTTCATGAGGGATGATCTAATTCGTAGAAAAAATAATGGACAAGGTTTTTTCACACGACATTTTTTGTCGTGGACGAATATAAGTAACTGGGAAATTGACCTAGATTATAATAGAAAGGAAAAAGAAGACCCGCATATTATTAATTGGTCATTCTATTAACAAATTAAAAGGATTAATTTTTCTTTAGAAATGTAACAGGTTTGACAATTAAGTTTAACTTACTTTAGTTTACATTTTTTTCCTTCTATGGTTCTAGTTAATTTTGACATGTAGTCGTGTAAGCAATTTTAATGTTATGGATTAACTTTATATTACTTAAGTTATAAAAAGGAGACTTTAGAATGTACTTATTTCGAAGCCATTCAACGAATTTGAAACTTTAACTTGTCAACTTCGGATTTTTTGTCCCTCCTAGTAAATTGTTTTGTATTGTAATTAATAATCTCTTTGTTTATGAAAGTTGGCATGTAATTAACTCGAGCTTGAATCTTGAATAATATAAAACATAATCAAAATGTTGATTTATATTACAACTATTGGTTCAGTTAATCATGTAAGTCACAAAATAGTTCAAAGTGGTTGTCTTGATCTTGAATTAGATGGACACCATGCATATAGGATTAAAAATTACCTCAACGTTAAATTATCTTGCGACGCTTTGAAGTTAACCATTTCCACGGATGCATGGCTTCATGTAGAATTTGTGATCATAGGTCAAAGCGTCAAGTGTCAGGGTCAGTGTTCTACCATTTAGGATGTTCAGTATCAGCTATTATACAAAAAAAATAGATTGTAAGCAATAAACTCTTCTTGACTTGGTGTTAGCATTTATTCATAAATAATTTTTATACTCTTCAATAACAATTGAGTTTCATAATCAAATACATTTGTGTAGTAAGTCTAAATAACGTAATAATAACCAAGTATATTTTATTATATGAATTTTTACAACAATCTTAGGTGGTAGCTTATAATACTTAACTCGTCATGCAGGTTCATGAGAACATGAGGCAAGTCTGGGTTATGGGAATTAAATACCTGTAAGCCAACCTTCTCTCATTTTCGTCAATTCTGGATAACTGAGATATTCCTTTTGAACATCTTAGCCTTGTTGCATTCCAAAGCAAATCGTACAATTGCAACCAATATAAGGCATCCAAAAATTGCAAAAAGGGAAAGCAAATTCGAAAATGTTATCATATATTCCTTAAAAGGATCTACATTTTCATAAGTGTCACTCAAACTCCGTTTTTCTGAGTTTAAATCTATCTTGTGCTTCATATCAAGCAATCTCATCCAAAATGTTACAAATCCAAACTCATACATTTTCCCAATACTTTTTATAAACCTTTTCCGAATATGATTAAAAAAGAACCAGAAGTACATGTCGGATCTAAGGTCCTCCTCAACTCTGAAGCATTTAAAGTTTTTCATTATCATTTGCACCCGTTGTATATTCAGTACAGTCTGTGAACCGAATATACCGTCATCAAAATAGGCATATTTGGGATCAACGTTTGACATAATAGTTTCGACATCCCGGAAATCCTTAAAGGAGTATTCTGTCATGATGTCAACTGTATCTGTCATTTTGTGAAGAATTTTATGTTTTCTGTAATCCTTCTCTAATAAGTGTTTTATTTCTGACTCAGCTGAATACTCTGGCTGTCTAAACAAAGCAATTTTATAACCTGCATTAAGAACTTCAGTTAAATTTCTCAACGGAATCACTTCATCTGGAACAATAAGATTACTTGTGATGGAGTTTTCATAAACTATTATAAAAATGAAAATACATCCCACAAATACTTCACAAATACGCTGATTTTTATTCATTTTTGTCGCTTGTTGCAAAATTATCATTAAAGACGAAAACAAAGCATTTTCGAGAGCTTTTGCGAACTCGATTGACTTGGGTTTGGATTGCATCAAGCTCATGGCAGCCATACCTACCATAAGAGCCACTAAACACATCCCCACTTCCTGTTGGAAAGGTTGTAGCCAAATTTTGAAGGAAACGTTTTCTGATCTGATAAAATGATCGCAATAAATTAATCGAAATCCAATTTCGCCCACAAGAAACGCGGCACTAAGCTCATCTGACGATGTCCTTAATGTGCTATTCATGGGTAAATAATGCACTGCAAAACCGAATCGATTAATATGTTGATTCTGCACTTCTTCCCACGTGGGTTCATAGGACGTTGAGACGTTACAGTTTTCAGCTATAGCCTCCATCACCAAAATTTGGATGGAGCAGCCACTTCTTATATACGACTGTGAAAAAACTGGATTCCAGGGACTTGATAGGCATGACCGCATTGGTCCTGACTTTTTGGAATACAACAGAAGAGGTAATCTAATATAGATCCATTCAGACATAAAATTTTCTGTTATAATGCCGTCAGCTGAGTTTGACTCCATCCAGTTTATTTTTCTGAACCAATTTTTGAATGGACAAAATGGACAAAAAAATCGCCATTCAGATTGATTCTGATTCCCCTCAAAGATTGTAAAAACAAAAAGTCGGCATGGCCATTGAAGAAGATCCAACGTCGTCATTTTGGCTGTAGGAAGAGTTTCTTGCACCACAATAAAGGTGGAATGCCCAATATCTCTAAATAAGTAATTAATTGATTTCATATAATGATGAAGTGTAATGCGCCAGTTGTCATCTGAGAAAGTTTCACCTCTTATAATTACATTGAGTGAACATTTTTCATTAACATCAGATAATAAAGAACTGGATGAACTATCAAGTATTTGTACACCATTGGAATCCGGGTGTTGCCTTTTGTGGTTGTCTGTTAAATTCAAACTATGTATTGTCCAATGCGGGACGGCTTTGTTTTCTCTAATTATTGTGCTAGCTATGTCGTAGTATTTAGATGCATTTGAAAACAATTTCAAATGAACTGTACACTCTCCAAAGTTGTTAAGATCCAATAATGTACCTTGAGATGGACTTAGAAGGTTTTGCGCGAAAACTAATTGGTTTGCCAAAATGAGTAAAACCAACTTTAAAATCAGGATGAACATTCTTGATTTTCCTTACACGAGGAGGGTTTTTCCTTAGCAAAAAAGGTTTTTAACTAGGGCTCAAGATAATACTTTATCGAAAGATATTATTTAGATCGAGGGTATAGACTTTGCCGTGCCGTTAAGTAGCAGGGTATACTACCCCGAGTTTTTTGGGGCTTTTGGATACCTTATCAGTTGGCATTTTTTGGATTTTATTCAATGCAAAGCTTTCGGAATCAAAATTTTCACAAACTGTCACTCTCAATGTTTTTGTCTCATTGAAATGCACCATATTATGCATTTATACCCTTGAAAAGATGAAAACACAGTTATAGACTTGTTCTTGTCATCAAGTCCACTTCTATGACCCTTAGTTGAAAACCGAAAAATCCAAAAACCCCTGGGTAGTTGGGTTCTACTAAAAAAACCGGGTTTGTCGTACCCTGTTAAGGAGTGCCTGCATAACCATAGTTTAAGCCTTCAACCGAACTGCCTTCTTATTACAACAAATGACAAAAACTTAAAATCTCTCAAAATTTGAACGCGAACTAAAAATCCCTCACAGTGTAAATTGAAACTTCTAATCTCTCAACGCTCTAGCCTCTCAGCCTTCAAACTCAAACATTAACAAACTTCGTACCCCTCAAACTCTAAATTTCTCAAGCTTCAAATGTTACTTTAAATCCATCAAACTTCAAATTCAAACTTTAAATCCATCAAACGTCAATCCTTTAAACCCATATGTCAACTTCACACTTCAAATCCTTAAAACTTGAAACTCCTCCAAACGTCAGATTCCAAACTTCATTTTAAGTATGTGTTATTACAACCAATTAAGCCCAGGCGAACTCGTCAATTTATTAAATTTGGTAATTAGAAGTTCTAACTCTAGCCCAACTTCAAAAATTGTAAACGAAAACTACCCAAAAAATGGCCTAAAAGATTTTTTAGTACTAAAAGTATTAGAGATGAATTGTATTTGATGAGGGACGATATAGTTCGTATATATGAGACATCGAGCATCAAGATAGAATCTAAGTTTAGACATGATAACGGTATCGCTGCTTTAAACCAACTTTATAAGTAAAGAATTCTAATATCGCACCCATCTGCATTTACCAGAAGTACATATCGGATCTAAGGTCCTCCTCAACTCTGAAGCATTTAAAGTTTCTCATTATCATTTGCACCCGTTGTATATTCAGTGCAGTCTGTGCACCGAATACCATCATCAAAATATAAGTGGAAGATCCCCAAAATAATTTATGGTTAAGGCTCATTCGGAAATTAGATGTAAGATTTTGTTTGGGGCGTTCATAATCATTTGAAATTGTTTAAAATAGAACGGTTAAAAGGTTAGAAATACCGTAACTACTGCCCGTGTAAGGTAACAACTACTTCCCATGTTATTGTCCATAGTTGCTGTCTTGGACCTACTACCATTACTCATTTCTTACGAGATTGGTCCATATACTATGTCTTGTATGCTAATCTACCGTCTTTATCGGATTAGAACACCCGGGGGAGTTATTGTTTCAACTTTCCAAAAAGGGAGGGGTTGTATTCCAGGGGGGGGTTTAATGTTTCAAACTATTTGTTTTTTCAAATTTAATAGAAAAAACGGTTCTCTGACACTTGATTCAGCCCGAGCCATGTTATATTATTGCCGAATTACAGCTTTCTATGACGATTTTTTTAAAACGGCTTATATTTACGTGACTGGTAGGGGGCTTTGGTCCCTTACTTGACCCACACTGTCCTTTCCTTTGCTCTATTTAACATTTGTAACCATTTTTTACATTAAAAACTAGGATTTAAACAGAATTTATTTTTTTTGGGAGGGGGGTTATTGCGGGGGGGGGGGGGTAGTTAATATTTAAAACAGGGTGCAGATCCGGGGGAGTTATTTAGGGGGGGGTAGTTAAACCGGGGGGGTTCTAATCCGATAAAGACGGTATCTATGCAAACTAATTATGGTAAATCTTCCTAAATTGTTAGTTCATTATGTTTGTTAAATCATTTTTGTTCTTTGTCTGTTCCTTTTGAACCCGGATTTTAATGTTTATTGTATTCGTCTTTGTTTTATGAATGTCTCAGTATAATTTATGAAATAACTATTTTTAAATTTCTATAAGCTTGGGTTTAAAAATAACTATGGAAATTTGTCTCTTATGGGATTTCAATGTTAAATTTTCCAAAACGGGGGCGGCCCGAT
>JAQGBU010001563.1:0-12337 GCA_034698605.1 Isotoma decorata | reverse complement strand
GGTAGCCAGAATCAGTTTATTCAGAAACTTTCATCGACATATTTTTTTAAATTTATATATTTATACATTATTTAATATTTATTTATATTTATAAAAATATATTTAACATATATTTATAAAAAAATCGGTCAATTTACATGTTACCTGTCTGGCCCTGGCGCCACTTGAAGAAGATGAATGTGATCCACTGGACATTTGTTAGGTTTTTAAAAACAAAACGCAAAAACAAATGATAAACAAAAAATAATAAGAGTTTTTTGATCTTTCGCGGCTCTTGATACCAAAAACCAAGAGTTAGTAACTTACTTATTCTAGTGGGTTCTCTGACCAAACCCCAGGTGGGGTTGGCACCATATAGAATCAAAACATTAATATTATTATTATCCTATTTGTTCATTGTATCATGTAAACATTAAAAAAAAGCGTAGTTTAATGGCTGTTACAATTATACTGTCGTCTCCTCAACGTAAATGGAATGTCAGGATGATTTTTTGATGAGAAATCGATTCTCGGAAGTAAAACCAGCTGACCTTTTGATGATCCAGTGAGAATTTCTGACTGTATGACATTTGCCTTTAAGTCTTTCAAAACCAATTTAGTGCCATTTATGAGACCTCGTTTTCGGTCCAAGTTTCGGATACACATTATCACTGCAACTTTTTTTAAATTGAGTTCATGAGGGGCCACACCAGACGGAGTTAAAGAATTTAAAAACTCCATTCGTAGATTTTTTTAAATTATCGTCACTTGTAGCATCCACAGAGTCCGCGCTTAGGTATTTCATTTCTTGGCCTTCAAATCTTTGTAAAATGTTTTCGTTGATCTGATCAACATCTTCATTACGTGCACAAAGTATGGCTCTGCTTGAACAGTCTGTTGCAAAACTATTTGGGTTAATATTGGCACCGAAAACTTCTGTTATAAGATCACCGTCAGAAAGAAATTGGTTTGGAATTTCAATTGTATTCTCATCTAGTCCATCAGAATTACAAAGTGTCCCTTTCCCCAGATGATCAAGCCATTGATTGGATCGGAACAACGCTGGTTTACTTTGAGGTTTAATGGTTTGAAGTATTTGCAAAGTGGACTTCTCTTGATGCTATTCTGAACTATTACGGATCTGTGACCACGGGGAATAACGGGCAAAGTTTGCCGAAAGTCGCCTCCGAGAAGAAAAACTTTTCCACCAAAAGGAATATGTTTATTTCCGGTCATGTCTTGGCACAGTTTGTTGACCACTTGGAGCGCCAGGCCTTGAATCATTGTTGCCTCGTCCCAGATGATCAGATCAGCTTGACGTATGGCTTTTCCTTGTTTTGAAGACGCACGTATTTCTGATGCTGAGCCGTCTAATAAGGGAATGGGAATGCTAAATTGTGAATGGGCTGTACATGCGTTTTCTAAAAGATCGGCTGCAATCCCAGTTGAGGCCACGGGTAAAACTGACAATTGGCGACCTTTTAACACAGTTATTAAAGTACGGTACAAGTATGTTTTGCCAGTTCCGCCTAGTCTGTCGAGGAAAAAGCATTTTAGGCACGGTTGTTTGTTTTCGACTGCAGCTATTATTTCGTCGAAAGCAATTTTTTGCTCTTCAGTTAAAGTCGCAACTAATCGTTGACCTTCTCGTTGATATTGTAAAACTTCGAAAGCAGTAAAAGTGTCTGAAGGAATATCTGAAGGTGGGGCGGGCAGTCCGACTGCTTCGCACGATAACTTGTTGTCGACTAATGTTTCGCTAATATCGTATAATGCAAGACTTTCACATGCAAAACAGTTAATTTCATCCCCTGGATGACTGTGGAAGTCTTCGACCATGAACTCTTTATGGTCTAACCATAACTTTTTTACATCAACATCATTAGCATACACACATATAAACGCAAACAGCTGTCTCAGTTGCTTAGGCATTCCAGCATTTTCAGCATCTCTTAAAGTCTTGTCCCAAACTTCATCATCTTTCATGAGTCCAATCTCCTTAGCCGCGTCAAAAAATGTTGCATGATCAACTCTATTAACAGTCTTAAGGTCATCAAAACTTGTAGCACCTTTAACATACAGTAGTAATAACCGCAAGGAAAATCGCTGCCCTTGTACAGCATTGACAGCATACATTCTTCCAATTATTTTTGAACCGTCTTTTTTACGGGGTCGCCAGTGGTAATGCACATCACTTTGTTGTTCTTTGGGGTCAATTTTTTCATAAATGTAGTGTTGAGGAATTTCCCAGTAATAACAATCTCTTGCTGCTTCATCTTCTTCGTTAAGCTTAAACCAAGCAGTATTTTGTCCACGTATTTTGAAGCAACATGGGCCAGATCCTGGTGGAACTGCTGTTTTTGCGCCCATCGAAGCAAAGGCAAGAGCACTATTGTGTGACCGGATTTTTTCCATGAACTCGCGATGCCTTGTGTCTTCACCAGTCATTAATTTTTTTAATTCTTCAGGGAAAGAATGGTAAGGAGGTAGTCGGACTTTGCCCTTCTGACAACAAAAAGTAAAAGTTTGATCCGTGGGCATCTCACATGCAAAATTTAAAGATTGGCAGTGACTGCATTTCTGATCCAGTTTTCCACAATAAAATTTGTCGACCTGTGTTTCGTTAAAGGTTTCTAACGAAGAGTGGGCAGATTGAACTTGTTGTGTTACACCTACGTTACGACTGATTGTTTATGTTATATCTTAATCAATCCAATTCCCACTATCATCAGTCTGACTGTGTATTAGAGATGGCATTCGAGAAGTGTCGAAAGTTTCACTTCCTAAATCCGAGGTGCTTTACGAAGAGAGTTGACGTTCAATATTTGAAGTGTGAATATTTGTTGAAATTTGAAGATTTGTAGTTACAATACTCGTCAAAGCATTTCGAGCTTTTTTTTTATATTGCTCCCTACGTTTTGCTAATCGGTGCTCTCGTTCTTGGAAGATTTCATTTGCCATTTTCTCTCTATAGGCAATTTTCCTTTGTTCTGATAATGCTGCCGCTTGTTGGAGTTTTTTTGTAATTGGATCAGTCTGACTGGTCTCTGATTCCGACATTGTTGAAGCGGATGCATGTTTGTCCATATTCTCACTAATATCAGTCTGACTGCGTTGTGAAATGGGCAATAGGGAATTGTCAACACGTTCTGTTCTTAATTCGGAAACATTTTGGGTCAAGACTTGAGTTTGGGTATTCGTTGAGGTTGGAATCTTTGTAGTTTCAATAGTTATCAAGGATTTTGCAGTTTTTTTTATTTTTGTATTGTTCCCTACATTTTGATAATCGCTGCTCTCGTTCTAGGATGGTTTAATTGGCCATTTTCTGTCTATAGGCAGTCTTCCTTGTTTCTGATAATTCATTCGCTTTTTGGAGTTTTTTTGTAGTAGTGCCACTCTGACTGGTATTTGGTTCCAGAACTGTTGAAGTGGATGCCGGGTTGACTGCAATTACAGGACTCGTGTGGGAGGTGGTGTTTAGTTGGTCGTGTTCACTAATAATTCTTGATATAGTGGTGTTATGATCTTGAGTTGAGGATACTGTGCCCGATGAAATGTTTCGACCTTCATCTTCGGGAGCATTTGGAGTTTTTTAATTTTGTATTGCTCCCTACGTTTTGCTAATCCCTGCTCTCGTTTTTGGAAGGTTTCAGTTGCCATTTTCTGTCTATAGGCAGTTTTATTTCGTTCTGATGATACTGCGGCTTGTTGGAGTTTTTTTGTAATTGGATCAGTCTGACTGGTCTCTGATTCCGACATTGTTGAAGTGGATGCATGTTTGTCCATATTCTCACTAATATCAGTCTGACTGCGTTGTGAAATATGCAATAGGGAATTGTCAACACGTTCTGTTCTTAATTCGGAAACATTTTGGGTCAAAACTTGAGTTTGGGTATTCGTTGAGGTTGGAATCTTTGTAGTTTCAATGGTTATCAAGGATTTTGCAGTTTTTTTATTTTTGTATTGCTCATTACATTTTGTTTATCGCTGCTCTCGTTCTCGGATGGTTTCATTGGCCATTTTTTGTCTACAGGCAGTTTTTCTTGTTTCTGATAATTCATTTGGTTTTTGGAGTTTTTTTGCATGAGTGCCAGTCAGACTGGTATTTGCTTCCAGGACTGCACTGTGGGCCACAAAGCACTCGAAAACGGCCAATAAGGCTAATGTTATATTTCAAAATCAATTTATCTCCATAGTTATCAGTTGCAAAAAATCAAGCATAAAATTAGGTTTCAAATAGTGAAAACCCGAATCCGATACGCGTGCAAACTTTGGAGATATTTCGGTTTGAAATCGACCATACGTATACGGGGTGCTCTAAATACTAGGTATAGTTTTTGTTTATAGGTTTTTTCCCGTTCCCTTATGACCCCCATTAAACGTGGTGTTTCTGAACTCGTATGTGTCTCTAGGTTCAGGAAAAAATAATCCTGTGGTCCTGTGACCTTTAGGTCAAAAGTTGTGACCTTTTAGGGACCGATAATCTTTGAAACATATGCCCTACCAAGTGAGGTACCATTGAACTCGTATGTGTCTCTAGACCCAGGGAAAAATAATCATTTGGTCATGTGACCTTTATGTCAAAAGTTATGACCTGTTTAGGGACCGATAATGTTTTAAACATATGCCCTACCAAGTGAGGTAATGACACGTAATGAGTATTTTTATACAATTGCAAAAAGGAGAAACCAATGGCGTAAGAGGCATACAAGTTCAATGGTACCTCAGTTGGTAGGGCATATGTTTAAAAGATTACCGGTTCCTAATAGGTCATAACTTTTTGACATAAAGGTCACAGGACCAAACGATTATTTTTTCCTGAACCTAGAGACACATACGAGTTCAATGGTACCTCACTTGGTAGGCCATGTTTCAAAGATTAACGGTCGTTAAAAGGTCATAGCTTTTGACCTAAAGGTCACAGGACCAAATGATTATTTTTTCCTGAACCTACAGGCACATACGAGTTCAGAAACACCACGTTTAATGGGGGTCATAAGGGAGCGGGAAAAAACCTATAAACAAAAACTTTACCTAGTATTTAGAGCACCCCGTATACGTATGGTCGATTTCAAACCGAAATATCTCCAAAGTTTGCACGCGTATCGGATTCGGGTTTTCACTATTTGAAACCTAATTTTATGCTTGATTTTTTGCAACTGATAACTTTGGAGATAAATTGATTTTGAAATATAACATTAGCCTTATTGGCCGTTTTCGAGTGCTTTGTGGCCCACAGTGCACAAGTTGTTTTTGGAATTACGAAACAAGATTTTAAAAAGAGTTTGAAATTTCATTAAAATGGAAGAACGGAAACTTTGGAAATTTTGAACGAGTTTTACTTTCAGATTTAAAAAAGAAACTAGGAAACTTTGAAATGTCCAAGTTTTGCTTGTTAAAATGAGCTAAAGATTAGTAAGAAAAGTGTATAAGGTGATGATGATGATGATGATGATGTAAGAGTTTCCACTCTTTGAAGCCCTTTTAGCAGAGTTTGAGGAATTAGTTGAGAAATAACGGAAGTAGTTTGGTTTTATTAGAATTTCCTTTGATGATATATTTCTTGTGAAGATATTTCACTCTGTTTTTAATAAACATCTTCTAAAGTAGAATTTTAATCTTAAACAGGATGTTCCTATGTGGTTTTCACCTTATAACAAATCCCCATCAGCTTATGATGAGCTGATGATGCCCGGGTATTGAGGAAAATACACATTTCTTCTCTTTTTACTATCATCTTTCATCTTAAAAGGAGAACAAGGCTCACTTCAACAGATAATAAAATGAATTAAAATAATTTAACTTCGGGGGCTACAGGACCGCTCCGAAGGAACGGGTGGGATTTATTTTTAGGAAAAAACCGAAAAAGCTGCGACTGTTTGGTTGTAAATGTTGGAGATTGTTCAAGAGTTGAAAAATGTATTTCGTGTGACTTTGGTATTGTGTAAAGGGGTTAACCCTTTAGATTATATTTCAGCGTAACGCTTAAGAACGCTTCGGTTTAGGATTTAAATTCCAGCTCTTTTTTTATCTTGTGCGGATTTTGTTGCGAGATTTGTAGGAAGTGGTTGTCCAGTGGGGGTTTTTGGCCAGTTGCGTGCAGACAAAGAAGTTCTTTGAGACGAGAGGGTACAAAGGGCAGAGGGAGATTAATATCTCTGACAAATAATTTCCTTTATAGAAATAAAGAGAATGAATCTATTCCTAGGAAGAATGGTTTGGAATTTCGGGTTAGATTACCTGTTGGGCGTGTCACCTCCCCCGCCTTCCTCTTAAAACTTTCCTCATAAATATCAAAACCGGGTAGAATAAGGACTCGAGTCTGGTTCAATTAGTGGAGAGGAAATCCACCCCTCAACAAATTCAATCTTAATAAGCCATTTACAGGGCTTAAAATAAGTACTCACTTGGTTAGCATTATCTAATAATAGGAACACAAAGATCAAGTCATCTCCTTGAAACTTATTATTCTCAATAGGCAGATGGGCTTTCATTTGCTAAATAGGGTGACCAGAAATATTGGGACAGGATTTTCGAGATTGTTTGAAGGTCCAAATAATTTGCAGGACTTTGTTTTTGCTAAAAAATTTATATCCGTTTCCGGTTCATCATAAGAATGATTCCTTTTTGGTAGAATTTTAATAATTTCGAAGGGGGTTTTGGAATTTTTAAAACCGTAAGACTTTTAGTTTGTTAAAAGTGTTGAAAATATTTTTCCAAAAAGGAAGTAAAGATTTGAAAATAAGATTGAGCTGTAGAGTCGTTAATTTTTTGCTATTTTTCCTCTCTTGTTTTAAACTATTTAAAATAAGAGGAGTTTTAGGGAAAGAAAGAGATAACTTTGGTTGTTCTTTTTCTCATTTATTTGATTTGGAAAAAGAAGAAGTAAGGATGGGTTTTTTAGTGTTGTGAGTCTGTTTGGAATTTGGTAGTGAGTTGCATCTGTGTTTGAAACCTATTAGTAAGTAATGTATGAGCAGTTTGTTTCAACCTCCGTCATTCTCACTCTTCTTTCCTATTTACTGACTTCTTAGACGACTTCTTGTTACCCGGTTTCGGTTTTTTTGTTCTTGGGAGTTATTCCGTTGACATTTGACATTCTCAGCTTAAGGCTTTCTATACTTTTTTGTTTCCTTATTAGCACATTCATCCATATGTCTCATGGTACTTCCTTATATCCTTTTTAAAATGTCTATTCTATCCTCGCAATCTGTTTCAATTTCTACGCACAATGCAAGTATGTGCATTATAGGTGGGGGTTTTAAGGTGAAAGTATTTCATTCAAAATGAAAATAACACCCCGGGGGTAACTGAGACTTGGTTGCAATTTTTATATTAACTTCATGATTGATGGATTTACATAAAAAAAGTTCGTTTTGACTTTCGAATGGTATTATTACCTTGTTGAGAGCTAAAAAACCAGCTTTTTGTATACAAAAACTGTAGATCACGTGGCAAGTTTTAATGCAAATTAGTAGAAGTTGTTTTTGATTTCTTTAATATTAATGAAGGGATGTGTTTTTCAATCAGAAGTATAAAATCTTATTAGTTAATTAATTAAGTGCCCTCAGGGGAACTAATTAATCTACTTTATAAAGCTATGTCCTACCGGGCCCGCTGGTTCCTTTACTCTTTCTAGAGCGACAAAATACAAACATATTTGATCGAATGGACAAACCATTCCAAAAATTTCCATTTCAAGCCTGTACATAAATTATTCTATTTTTTTACTAGTTTCCATTTATGATGGGAAATGTAGTGTAGAAATAAAGTGAATAAAAGTTGTGATTGTGATTAAAATTGGCAATTCATCCAGTAGGCAGAGAAGCATAAGTTGAGGCAAAAGAAATTGTGGACGTTTAAAAAAAATACGGATGAAATTTTTTGGAGCTAGAAAAAGAATGTATATTATGTTTATGGATTGCTGGTAGTGGCAGACTTGGAATTCGATTTGTTTGTACACTTTCTTTGATTTTTGGGTGACCAGAAGAAGGATATTTTATTATCCTATCCACCATCAACCACACCACAACATAACATAACAACAGCACAAAAACAAAGAGAAACAAAGTTAACAAAAAGTAAAAAGAAAGTATAAAAAAAGAAGAAGTCACTTGCAGGGGTGCCCTGCTAAAGACTTGGAAACCCAAACCGCAAATGAATTTAGACAAAAAAATAAAACAGAAACTAATTCGGATTTTTGTGCAAAGAAGCCATAAAATAGTTGATAAGTCTCTTTTTGTATATTTCAGTTTAGGGAAAGGATGTTAAGTAGAATTGTAATAAATTAAGAGGATGGATGTCTTTAGAAAAACAGGAGAGAGGTAGCGAAAACAGTGTTGTATTAATTTGTGATTTCTATAGTATATTTCGGAAAAATTAATCATTTAGCACTTACAAGGGTTGATAATATACAAAGTTTTGACTTTAAAGTACTTTAGAACTAACACACTTTGAAATGGAAGCTTTAAAAAAAACGAAAGTTAATTGTTTTTGTTTACCCAAATTATTAGAAATATTGTTTTATGTTCCAAAAGAAGTAGCAAAAGTGTTTGGAAAATAAGAAAAGTGAGTCTGCTGGGCAGTTTCTGTTTAAAAGGAAAACGTTTAGTATTTTTGTCATGTTTTCTACAAACTTGACAGAATAAGAATGAAAATAAATGAAATGTAACTCTCTGATCACGTTCTGAGATTGACAATAGAGTACAATTATGAGATAAACTAATGAAAGCTGTATATTTTTAGCAAATAATTTTCTAAGAAAGTGTGGATTGATGTTAAAAGAATTGATGAGTGTCTCTTGTTCGGACACAAGCCCCAACATTCTACACTTTCGGAATAAGTTATTTTTGATAAAAAACCTATCTCTAACTTAAGACCTAATTCAAAAGATCTAGATCAAAATTTGAAGATAGGGGTTTTTAAAGCAAACGAGAATTCGGGATTTCGAACGTGATTTTTATACTTTGTGTACCATGAATAGAAATAGAATTTTTAGCAATGTAGGGATTTTTTTGCAATTTCATAATCCATTTCACTATTTTGTTTTGGTGAAAAATTTCTGAAAAGTTTTCATAAAATATTTTTGCTGTGGAAACTTAGGCAAAAGTCGAGGTGGGAGATGCAATTAAAAAAGTACGATTTCTTGCATCACCTCACCTCTTTGTTTTACTGAGACATTACAACTTTTGTCGTAAGACTGAAGAAAAAGTGCCATTTGCCTGTGCTGATGTTCAACAAAATCTGATGGAATGATACCAGCCTTTTTTGTAAGGTTTGTTGGATTGTTCTTAGTTGGAAGTGTGTATTGTAGTATTGGTGGTGGTGGGGGTGGATGTGAATTGAAGGAATGTATCGGATAGGGAGATGGAAAGCTAGTTGGAGTTTGTATCGGAAATATGGGGGAATTATGGGAAGGACATTATGGACAGCCGCTACTATTTCTCATCTCAAATCACATTTTATAACTTTTGGGTGACTGGAAGTCAAAAAGAAGTGGGTGCATTTGGGAAGTTGAGAGAGATTCGGATGTATGTATATTGGATAAGGAATAAGTAAAAGAGGTTCGAGTGGCCAAGGGATAAATAAGTGACCGCAGCAGTTGACTCTAATATTGCACATAACATTAGAACATTTCTGTACTCTACATTTTTATTTCCTAAACCACCATCATCATCATCCCTTCTGCTCCAGTTACTTTATACATCTTTCTGCAGGTAAAGAAACACTGTGAATTAACTTGGATGGGAATATACATCACCATTTTTTTAATCTTATGAATTCGCAAGGTTCTTCTAAGGAAAAAAAGAAACATAATGTTGCTGAGGAATTGGAATTTTTGATACGAAGGCCAGAGTTGAAGCAAATACTCAAAATGTGAACCTTCAAAGTCAATTTAGCTGGAGAATGTTAAATTAGCTGATAGTTTTGTAGTTTGTTTGAGGCAAATTTGCCTAAATTAGCCAAAAGATTCATGGGATTTGAAAATAGGAAGGAAGGAAAAGTTTGGGGGAAAGAAAAAGAAGATATAGATTTGTGGCCGGCCCCGCAGATATTTTCTTAAGGCTACTCTTTAGCTTGGTAGCCATTAGACATAAATAAAAGGAAACTGGAGATGTGTGTGGAGCAAAAGTGTATATCCTAACTAACTTGGAAATATTATATTGAGTAGTGTATACAGATTATGTGTATTTAGTTTAGAAACTGGCTGTAGCCTGTAGCTCGGAAGGAGTCAGTGGTGGTCATGGAAGTATAGAGGAAGGAGCTATAGTCTCTGCCTTCTTTTGCAGCACTTTCTAAAATGTATGGAAAGAGCAAACAATATGTTTCCTCTCCGACTTTCTTTCTTTCCACCTAATTAGGCTTAAAAACATTGGAGGATTTATTTTCAAAATTGAAAACAAAAATTCTATTTTCTACTAGGACCACGTCTAGTCACCAGTGGTAAGACCCGTGAGTCACTAGTGGGAAACCTTAGCCTACTTAGTTCAATTCAATTAGATAAATTAATTTTTTAAAGGATTAAGTTCTGTAAATGGAAGGTCATTTGGATGCATCAAATGAAATACAAACAAATCGTATGACAAATGGATGTAAGAAAGAATCATTAAAAGAATTGTTTTCCGAAATTCAAAACTTCCAGGTGAAAGATATTTTCAATCTGTTTTCATGAGTAAGAGACCGGGGTTGTATGCAACATGTTTACCAAGTTCTATTTCACAATTTTTTGTTTTTTAAATTAGTCGGTGTGGCTGATTTTCAAACTTGAAGATTTTTTGACCTAAGGAACCCATTTGTGAAAACAGAATTTGAAAAATGTTTGAAAGAAAAGTACTGGGAAAGTGGAAAAATGGGGCGACGTGATACCTTATTACAATGTATTACGGATACCCTAATGACTTACCATGTAGTACATAGTATTTCTTAACTACTGGACACTTACTGTACCCTGTACACTGACAGAACAAAACAGTAGGACTTAGAAATTGCACTGATGAAGGAAACCGTGACATTGAAGGAGATGTGATGATATTATGATAAAATCATTTATTTATCATAACTGTCACTACACCTACTTTAACTCCACAGTTGTTATAACCTGTGCAATTTTTAATAAATAAATTATGACTTCTCGACTTAATAGCCTGATAATTGCGTACTGAAATAAGCGTTTGGGTTGCAAATCCTCAAGGTTTGTGTCTCTTCCCTCTCGCTATAACTACAGCTCTTGAGTAATTCAAAGTGACGAGACGTTGCTTTTAAAATGAAAATATTACATGGGAAAGTGTTTCGTATGGTTTAGTTTACTTGTTAGCCCGAGCCTAGGGCTTATGTACCCGGTATGTCCTGTAATGTCATAAGCAACTCACTATCACTACTCAAAGTAACTCAATTCCCCCATTGAATCAGATAGATCTAAGTTATATTTCATTTGACATAATTTCATGCTATTTCATTTAATAACTAATTACCTACCTAACTTTTTGAAACTTTTTCTACACAGTAAGGATCCTCATACAATTCCCTATCGATTGGTGCCACTATTGACCTAGCTTACCTTTCATTGACCTCTAAAAATACAATGTGCAAAACGAAGTCGTTTAGGGAGTAACAGGTTTATGCTATACCTCAAACCTCGACTCGTGCACGCGTTGGATTTTGCACCACACCTAGGTTGCAAAACCGAGAGCTACTAAACTCTCTACTACACAATTGGTACTGTACCTCACCTAAGGGCAGTATACGGGTCACCAAGCCCTATTACACATTTCACTACACATTTTTTCACAATTAGCCTACGCTTATCTTTTCCACACCTACGACCTTTCCAGATAGGATTCTTCTTACTCATCTGTCTACCGTAAGAGATTTATTTATTCCCCCATTTTTACGATTTCATTGGAATTAATACCCCCCGTATTGTTGTACTTGATTGTGAGTTGCTTGGGCAGTACTAATCCCTTTAGTATTGCCTTTCCACATTTAAATATTCTGTGTCGACTACCTTTATTTCGCATCAAGTTTCTGCAATCATTAATTTCATTTAAATTGTATGGGTAGGTTCATAAATACCAAGTCTATTTCTTAATAGGGAATACAGGTCATATTTAAAGTAGGATTTTTTGTGAACGTTGTGTTGTTACCAGACCCTTAACAGGGTGGAAACAAAGGATCCCGGTGCGAGGTCAACGGCGAACGGCCTCAAAAGTAAAGATTATTTGTTAGATAGGAGCATACACGTAGTTTATTATCCATCAATATTCCTTACAGTCCATCCGTCCGTCCGTCCGTCCGTCTGTCCGTCCGTCTGTCTAACGATAACTCAAGACTGCATGAACCGATTTGGATGAAATTTTGA
>JAQGBU010001562.1:0-12353 GCA_034698605.1 Isotoma decorata | reverse complement strand
TACAAATTGTATGTTTCACTCGTAGATGTATGCATTGGATAAATAAGTGTGTATAATAAAGTATTATTATTATTATTGTGTTAAAAACTGAGTACAGCCCCACCCCCTTATCAAAGGCTATTAAAATATTAGAGTACTAGGGGGGGGGCTTAAAAGACACCAAATGTACAGGAGCATCACAACTCCATTCATTACTATTCATTGAATGTGATTCGGGATAAAAGTGAAAAAGGCCAAAATTACCAAATCACAATCAGATTCAATGTTCAAACGTAAAGCCCTTTTTGCTTACCTGTGTGGCAAACTGGAGCAATTTATATTTCGAAAACTCGAGCTCAGATCTTGGTCCCCAGGAATAGCGAACCATGACGTGCTCAGTGTCCTTGATCTCTTCCATATTCAGATACATCGGCATCACAAATTCCTACAATTTACAATCAATATTACTTCCAGGCTGAAACACATGATATCACTAAAGGGGAATTAGAAGACCACCATTCTAAAAATCCTTTTTTATCAATGTTAAAAGTCAATATTTTACTCCGATGCCAAACTGGTTTGGTCTGGTCTCCAAAGATATTTTGAAACATCAACTATTTTTAAATGGAGCTCTAATTCGACTTTTAAGATATAAGTTATTGGGTAAATGTTCAATATACTCATTTCAACGGATTTTATCTAATACTAATGCCTCCTAATTCACTATTCGAATACTCAAAAATTTGTATCAACTGCTCTTTCTTTACTAGAAGATACTGAAGTCAATAATGAACAAGGAAAATCTGATTATTATTATCTTACAACAATTTTTTCCTAGGTGAGGCGCCATAGGCTTCTGTAAATTTGGTATGTAAAAATAATTTAGTATTCACACTAAAAACCTTGCATCTAAAATTAAGATTATCCTCACTAAAAGCTACTTCTTACTCAAATTAGACATGTCTTGCTAAAAATGTAACGAAACTGCCTCGTATCATGTTTTATGCGTATGTTATTTCAGGAATCTTTGACTCAACGATATTGGTATTATTATGCTTACGGAGTTTGAATTTACATTATTCCTGGATAATTTCTATAAACTTTTATTTTGAATGCATTCTAATCTAGCTTATCTTATGAATGATATCAATTATCTAAACTTGTAATATGCTTTGACTTTTTCTTATGGGACCACAAGGCACACGTGCAGTGGTCCGCATATTAGATTCAACATTGAATCCCTCCGTGTGGAGGGCCGCATATTCTAATAAACTAAACTAAAGTAAACTTAATTGAATGATGTCACATTGTAAATTATACTGTACTGGGAAAGACAATAACGACAAAATACATGTAGAGTTTGGTAATGAATCTCTCACCGATTTCAAAAATCTTTGCAAATCATCCCTCTTCTTGTCAAGAATTTCGTGGAATTTCATTTCCGTGATGACTTTCCACACGGTTTCTAAATTAAATAAATAAAAATTCCAGAACTTTAAAGCCAATTTCAATAAACTTCCAAGGGAAATTAAACATATTTATAAATGCCTTATTAATTGTAATAACCTTCATCAATACTTCTGTTTTGCATCAGCATGATACACAAAAGTAAGAAAAGAATGGATCTTTTTGTATCCGTTTCCAACTTCCTGTTTCCATTTGCTTCAGCAAATTCAACATAAAATTTGCTTCGGACAATGAAAGAGGTATAAGTGTTCGTTTTTCCTGCTTTTTCAAGTCCAAGCAATTCCATCCCAAAAATGTCGTCCAGAACTTTCCGAAATTTCTCCAAAATTCCATTAAAATCTTTTCTCTGTCCGTTTAAACAGGATTTGATGATGTCAGCCCGTTTCATGGGAATTTTCTTGAATTGATGGGCAATGACGTAGTATACGAGATTGTGAATCATCTCTTCTTCTGTTAGCGTTACTCCAGATCGCTCTTTGATTTTTTGGGGGCGACCCCCTCCGGCCTCATTTGGGGAAGCCGCTTCTGCCTCATCTCCATCTGCCAATTCTTCTATGTTGTCATTGATTGTTGGTTGGCGACCTTTTCCTCTTCCTTTTCCTCTACCCTTTCCTTTATTAGGTGGGGCAGCAGAAGCAGTGGCAGCAGCGCCTAACTCAATTTCCGAACGAACATCTACATCTCCAACTGTTTCTGGCTCCTTATCAAGCCCCAACTCATCCTCCTGTAACAAATTTAATAAGGAATAATTTATTTGTTTTAATTGAGTGTTATTTAAAAACATCTTTTACGTTTTTATTTTATAACCCCGGAACGTAAATTCCACTACATGTATGCGTAGATGACCAAAACTAACTGGTTCGAAATACAAACTTATAAGTTCATTCAAAATACAAATGCAGCTCAATTACTACTGAAATATGCCATAATAAACATTATTATCCTTATGGACAGGAAATCGCATTATAATGATATTATTTTGTCAACGAAGGAATTTTGGGTTTTATTGAATGTTGAATGAAGATAGCCAGATTTTTTACCCTTTTAGTTTTATGATCCTGTTATTGAATAATAATACTTTAGCAGCATTGACTTTGTTCTGTATAAATACGAGTTCAAATCTAATAAAGATGATCAGTTCTAAACGTAAAGTAAAGCCTAAACATTTATTTTGAACAATTACTTTCATCTACGAAACTGAAACCCCGTGGTGGAGCCTTGACATCTCAAATGACATAAATAATAAATTTAACCTTTATTGTAGTACCATCAAAATTATACTTAACAAGCATGCTACCTCCCTTCTCTTACATTTCTATGAGGCGTTTGACGTGTTTCTATAAGGTTATAAATCTAGTTTTTAGCTGTTCTTTCTCTTAATGTAGTTTTATAGTGTTCTTCCGAGGATGAGCCTGGGCCAAATTGCCCACATTGTGGAGGGGGAAGGATGGGCCACAAAGCAAAACCCTCGATGAAGCTTGGCTTCACCTACCGGTGCTGGCGTTGCTCCGGCACCCTTAACCCCCTCGAAAACCCATTTTTTGAGCGGACCCACCTGATGTTTGTTCAGGTGGCCCGTCTTATGGTCCTGTGGTACTTCCGGATAGGGGTGGTTCAGGCTGCGTACGAGGTGGAAACCACCGAGGAAACAGCTGTCGACTTCTATAATTTCTTTCGGGAGACCTGCCGTGTTGTTCTTGAATATGATGAACAACAAGTCGGCGGTCCCCGAGATGTTGTATAAGTCGACGAGAGATACCTTTTCACCCGGAAGAACAACAGGGGCCGAATTTTGAGCGCCACCCAGCAGTACTAGGTTTTGGGGGGCGTTTGTAGGGCCACAGGGAGAATGTTTGTGGCGCAAATTGCGGATAGGTCGCGCGATACCCTGTGGCCTATTATGCAGGAGCGCATAGCCCAAGGTTCTGTGGTCTTCTCTGATGCCCACAGATCATACCTTGGGTGTGCACAGCTGGGGTTCCGGAGTTATGCGTTTGTGAACCACTCCCGCAGCTTCGCCAGACCTCTCCCAGTGCTCCTTGCAAATATGCGACGAGGAATAGGCCGGAGGATTCGTCAATTTCCCGGCCTATTCCTCGTCCGAGTGCACACCAACAAAATGGAGAGGGCCTGGCGAAGTTTAAAGGGTCACTTGCGTGCCTGCTGGTCCCCAGCCATGATCCCGGGGTACATAGAGGAGTTCCTGTATTTCAAGAACACCCTGAAGCCACTTAGAACCCCAGGACCTAAATTCCGCCGATTTCTGGAGGATCTAAGGTTGTACCCCGGGCCTGGAAATGCCCCTATTAGCAACAATGACTGCTATTGTCAAGAGTGTGACCCATAAATTGTTTTCCTGAGAGAAAGAACTACAACTTTTGACGTTTAGAGAAAGAACACTCTTTAAAACTATGATAGTAGGTTGGAGAGAAAGAACACTCTATAAAACTACATTAAGAGAAAGAACACTCTATAAAACTACATTAAGAGAAAGAACACTCTATAAAACTACATTAAGAGAAAGAACAGCTAAAAACTAGATTTATAAGCTTATAGAAACACGTCAAACGCCTGATAGAAATGTAAGAGAAGGAAGATATTAAAAACCTGTCGTTTTGTCACTTAAGTCCGTATCTGACTGCTTGAATGCTTTCTGGGTATGCCCTGGGAAAAATGTTGCCAGCAAATAAATAGAAAAATTTCTGTATAAAATGTTGCCCGCAAAAAAATTTAGAAAAATCTGTCCCCTAAACCCGAGTCTTATCCAAACTTCGTTTGTTTTTTTACAAAAATGTTGAATAATTTGAATTGCTTTTCGGAATTTCAATTACCGTTGTATAAAACTACGGGGTTCGGTTATTTCAGATGGAAGTTTGTTCGTTTAAACCGGATCTATGCGGGTTGAATAACTTTGAGGGGTTAATTTAAACAATAAGTTCTTCTTTGATTCAGAAATTGAAATGAGTTTGGATTAGATTTTAAGAGTCTTACCGGGATTTGAAGATACTAAAAACGAAAGGTTCATTGTTTTAAGGTATTAAGGTAGATGTGGGTGTTCGAGTTGTTTCGAACTTTCTAATTTAATACGTGCTAATTTCTAATTGCGCTTTTCCGTTTTTGTGCACCGCATGCGGGTGCTGGGAGGGCTAGTATATAATAATTCTGAATGAGGGGACTAGTGAGAGTGACCCAACTTTTTCTAGATGGTCTGGACATATGGACTTAAGGGCCTAGAGGATTAATTTTAAATGGACTAAATTCTCAAAGTAATTCAACGCTCACTCACTACAAATCCTGTGAATCATTTCCTTTAAAAAGTGAGGGATGAATTTTACAGGGAATGGCATGGCAAGTCCTACAGCTACAATCGTATACGCTGTTTCTGTTCACAGGTCACAGGAAGAAGAAGCAATTAACCCCTAATAGTCAGTCAACCTTTAACAGCCAAAACTAGTCCATTCAAAATCAACAAAAATAGGGTTCAATCTTCAAAGTGCAGTTTTTACTGACCAAAGATGCCCACCCGTTTTCAAACTCTCATTCACATTAAATCCCAGTTCCATAAGTTACTTGTTTAACGCTAGTTCACTTTGTCTAAATATGCAATGCATTGGAGAGTGTAAATTAGACAAAGTAGCCTACCACGTAATTGTTTAATTAAGAACAATTATTTCAATTAAAAACCAATTAGGATTGACCTACCATTGCGGTGTAAAGGATGGCCGGGGTGGTAGGCGCCTTCCGTTTTCTCAACGACCGTCTACTCATCTTTTCCTCTGTCTCTTTTAAAAATCAATTAAAAAATCAATTATTAAATTGAAATAATATATTTGTAAATACGTCTTTTTGTACAAATTTTCGAAATTATAAGCCCATTTAAAACCCGGGTTCACAACATGGTTTTCTAGGTTTCTATTTACAGGATAGTGGATAGAGCATTTTTCAAAGAATTAACTTTTAGTAAATAATCTCCAAATTTTTGCAGCTTTCAAAACCCTTTCAAACAAATAGCCTGCATAAGACAGCAGAGAGGGTTTAACAAGCTAAAACCCCCTTCGCTAGGTGTAAAACCCTATTTTGCATTTACATAAAACCGACCCTAAAATAAAGGGAGATGACAATTATCAACTAATTGTCAATTGCAGTGCAATTTTTTCTTTTAAAACAAATAAAAAGTAACAAATACTATTTCATTTCCAGCATAGTTCTACTTTACAAAGACATTGTGTAAAAAACTTAATAAAATTTACTTTCCATTCACATCATTTTTTTAACGAATAACCCATTATTTGTGTTTGTTTTTAAGTTGACAGGTGACATACTACTTACAACTTACCGAAGTGCAATTAAAGCTGAAAAAGTTCTAAAAATTTTGTGCTAAAAATAACAACTTTACTAAAAACAAGTACCATATCGAAACCGAAGCCCCTGTAATGTAATCACCTCTCTCAAGTCTTAAATACTTTTAAAATTCCTATCAATTACCTAATGTTAAACTCCCTTAAAAACTTAGTTTGAAACAATTACTTCCCCAGAGCTCTAATTTGACAAATACGATACTTTTTAAGCTGTTTAACTTTATACGAGCACTTACCTTCTTTTTCTACAAAAAACTTCCTTTTTTGTTAAATTCTCCCTACTAATTACTCAATAATTAGTCGTTAATAATTAGTGACACGTGGGGAGTAAAACCTGTCTCCTCTTAGCCGACTTGACAGAGACAATGTGAATTAAATATTTTGATGGCTCAGAATGACTAAAACTTATTAAATTGTATAATGATTAATATAGACAAACAGGGAGTAAAAAGAGACAGAAGAATGGCTTGTTGTTGTAGATCTCCCACTCAATTCTTGGAGGGGAATAAATGGGCGTCCTCACCACAAGCCAAGCCTCATAAGGAAGACAATGGTTTTTCACTCAAGTGCAAGTGATATATAAGAATGGTGATGAGGCTTCGTTGTGACAAGAATATTTTTGATCCTTTGCTACGCCGATGTGGTGGTGTAGCAGAAAAATAAGAAGAAACCCAACCAATCCACCCTAGTGCTTTAGTATGATGTATGGGGCAATAAGGGAAGAATCTGACTCCCTAATTTACTCCTCTATTTCTATCTTTGACCGAAAATTCTTAGGTGAGTCGTAGTCACAGACTTATGAATTAAGTTTATTCCAGATGCGATTCAAATGTAAAAACATTAATGACATTTTTAGATTTTTGCGTCACAAGGAAAGACAGGATTTTGTGTGATTTTGCGAGTAGGTTCACCTAACAAAAGTCTTACTTGCTGTCCTTAATTCACTTTTGATTTGCCTAAAGTGTCGCTTCAATATGTGATTTTCCCATGCTGTCACTTGATTTTATGATTTCCTTATGCTGTAACTTGAAATTTTGATGTGCCCAACATGTTAATTTTACATGTGTATGTCTTGCTGCCACTTTACCATGTGATTGGTGCATGCTGTCCCTGTAACATATGAATTGACTATACTGTAACTCATATTATTTTTACTTCAATTTTTCAATTAGAACCTTTCCTAAACCACTTCGTTTAGCCCGTGCCAGGGAGTATTCCGAAATTAGGATTCAAATTTCACGTACTATTTGTATTTGTAAGACCCATACAAAATTTTAGATTTCACTTGTAGCCGACTTTCAAAAACTGGTAGGGATGACCCAGAGGGATAATTGAAATCCCTTCAAAATAAAATTTGGCTCCAGATTCCATGCCACGTTGATATTCGTAACTTTCATGCCAAATTTCGTCTTTCTACCATGATTTTCAAATAAAATTAAATCGGCAAAACCGCAATGTCCTAGGTGAGGCGTAATCACAATGAGTAAATAAAATAGTAAACACTACCGGATGATTGTTCTTCACCGAAAACGTCATTTTTATCCATAGAAAATAAAGATTAATTGGTTCAGTGAAGCACAAACATCCTGCCCTTGTTGTCCCGAGCCTAGGGTTTATGAATTTCGAATGACCGTCTGCCGATAACTCAAGAACGTTTCCACCGATTTGCATGAAAGTTTGAGCAAACCTGTGTTTTATCAAACCAAGAGCCCAGTTAGAAGATGGGCTATGTGTATGAAGTGGTTGACCCGTCGGGGGCAAAAAAAAACCCACCGGTCATCTAAATTTACGCTTTAAAAAAATCATCTTAAAAAGCAGAAATTCTGCATGGGGCTACAAATAGCCATGTTACACAAAATCTGAAGGAAGCTTTCATTTTTTTGTGATATGAATGACCCCACAAGGGTGACCTTTACTGGTTTTTGAAACTCAATGTAGACAGAAGCTGCATTTTGGCATGGCGTTTACTAATTGCAACGGAATATGAAACCTGAAGCCAAATTTTATTTTTATGATTTCAACGATCCCACTGGGTCACCCCTACTGGTTTCTGAAACTCGTCGCAGAAAGCTAAAATTTTGCATTGGTATTAAAAATGCTCATAACAGCCTATATATGTACATGAAATCTGAAGCCTAATTTCGGAATAATACCTGGCTCGGGCTAAATCAAGTTGCACAGAAAAGTTTTGTTATTTTATTTACTTCTTGTAATTGCGCCTCACCTAAGACATAACGGTTTCTCCGATTTAGTTGCATTTATTACTTTTATGTGCAGGACTAATGAAAAGGTTCTGGGTTTTCCCTATATATCAGGAGCCTGACAACGTTAGCCCAAAATGATTTCTTTTCAAACAAGCACAGTTAAATTTAACTTTATATGGCTAGAAATTATTTTTTAAATAATCCTTTTAACTCACGAGATACGAAGTTGAATGCAGGTTTTTAAGCATTTCACAAACTTTAAATTGGATGGGCGGACGATTGAGTAGCTTAGTTTTAAAAATGTAAGCGTTTAAAAAAAATTTAAAAATCGGTTAAGAATTCACAGAATTGACTTTGAGGATTGAGTGCTGAGCTTCATGCTAAGGCTTCGCTGTTATAACAACTATTTTGTTGCTTTATTTTTGCACACCTAAGAAAAAACCAGCAGGGCTTATCCTGTGTGTAGTTATTGAAGTCACAAAGAAATAAAATTTGGCTTCAGATCTCATTTAACATTGCGCATTGTAACTCCCATGCCTTTCAGCTTTCTATTGCAACTTTTAAAAAGCCGTGGTGGTCACCGTGTGGGGTCACTAAAATCACGAAAATGTTAAATTTGGCGTCGAATTTCATGAATCACAGCTATTAGTAGCCCCATGGATAATTTCAGCTTTCTTCTCTGATCATTTAAAAACAAATGGCTTACATTTGCATGACAGATTGGGGTTTTTAGCCTACCACGGGTAACTTGAAATGATCCACTTGACCCACCCTGCCCATCTTCGAACTCGGATTCTGATTTGGCAAAATACAGTTGTGGTTAAAATTTCATGCAAATCGGTTGAACCGTTATTGAGCTATCGTCATCGATGAGTAACACTCATCTTCAAATTGTCCCTGGCTATCTGTATGAGAAAACTGTATGGCTTACCAATGACATATAAATACCATAGTACTAAAAGCGCTTAAAGACGAACGGACAGACAGACAGACAGACAATTCCCATAAAGTATTTCCGCTACTTTCTACCACTACTACCACAAAAACCCAAAGTAGCAGAGAAAGCTGACTCAAACAGGTCTGACTTCGGCTCTCCTTTTTCTTGTTCACATCCCCCAAAAGTCTACCTTGTGGATTCTGATTCTGCCTACTTGTGGAGTTGCTCTAATACAAGGACTCTTGACTGGGTTAATAAAAAGCACTCATCTTGGGCAAGAAAATGGAGTGGTGTGGATTTGACATGTTCAGATTATTCACATAATTTTGCTCACTATTATCATTTCCATCGATTTCTTTTCAAGATAGAGAAGAGATGGAGAAATCTGTGGTGAAAGAAAAGGACGGGAAGACACCTACCAACGAATCCCTTCATGGACATAAATCAAAACAACCTGACACCACGACACAGATGATGACACTTTCTTAGATTAATTTAATCATTCATAAATCACATACACTTATTTTAGCCTCTTCGTACCCTCAATATGGAATGTAATGAATTATACCCCAAATTGAATAGAAGCCTTTAAGGGTACATCTTTACCCACAGATCTATCACAAATCCTCATCAAAAATTTTAAAAACTCCTTTCAAAACTCATGATTTCTAATTTAAGCTACGATGTTTATAAATGACTCCTTATTTTTTATGTATTCAGTTTTGTAGTAAATTATGAAACCATATTTTTCTAAAAGATTTCTATAGAAATATTTCTTGTTTTTTTTAATTAATTATACTTTCATAACTTTGAAAAATGGGTTATTTCAACCGTTTGTTTTCCCTTCGAAATGGAGTCAGAGTCATTGCTGTCATCTCAATAGTAAGATATTTTTTAGAATTTTATACAAAAATTTATTATATAAACTAGCAAAAATTATTGTAAGTTAAATTAAGAGGATTTTTATATTCTTACTGTGTAGTTGGTGATAGCTTACTCGTTGAGAGATGCTCATACCAAGCTTAAGGATTATTTTTATTTTTGCATTGGAAGAGTTACAACGCCCAGCATAGTCAAGTATGCTTGTAAGTTATTTTATCTTTATGAATTCTCAATTGCCCTAATACAAATAGATGCCTAATGCCAATAATATGGAGTTTATTTTTCAAGCGAAAAGTTCTCCAGAGCTTGAAAACAGGTATAAAGATATTAACGTTAACATGGATTTAGACCCCCCCCGGATATATAGTCCCTCCCTCTCCCTCCACATCCTTTTAGTTTAAAAAGTCCCTATCTCCCCATGTTAAACTGGCTTCAATAATTGCTTTGAAACAATTTAACCCCATCAATTTCTAAATCTAGCTTTGCTGCACTTTACATTGCGGTAGGAAATGAGGGAATTAAAACATTATTATAAAAGACAGGGGTTTTAATTACTGCTTTGCGGTGTTTTACAAAATAGGAAGTACTTTGGATGTGCTGAAACCTCTTGACGAGAATCGATTATGGCTCTCATATTTCTTAGTTTACGTAAAGATGTTTTTTTGGTAAGAAAAGAGAATTACCGCAAAACGCGATTTAGAACCACGTGGGGAGTTATTGTTTCAAAGCAATAATTTAAGCCAGTTTAACATGAGGAGATATGGACTTTTAACATTGAAAGGATAGGAGGGATGGGGCTTTATTCCGGAGGGGGTTCTAAATTGCGTTTTACGGTACGTAGAATGAAATGATATTTTTGAGTCCCCCTCCCTTTCTTCCTTTTTTACGTAATTTAGGAACCCTAGAACCTGAAGTAGCGCCTTATTATTCCCATTAGTAGGGATATGCAATTCTGGTCTAGAATGGGTATAATGTTTAACTTTTATGCTCAAAATTTTTAGTGAGGGTTACCGCAGATCTGCTTGGAACTATTGCCAAAGGAATTGATTTGTATATGAATGCTACCCTATTCAAAACTGCATTTGGAGTAAGTCATTCCATTTTTTAGCATGATTTTTAACTAAATTAAAAAGCAGACATCGTCTTAAATTAGTATTTAAGATGCCTCAAGTTAAATTTGGGGTATTCAGACAAAAAAACAATAGTTCGGTGAAAAAGTTGGTAGTTTGGAAGTTATTCTTAAGGCATTATTTTAGTTATTCATACTTTTTCGTTTATTGTTCAACTCGCCTGACGATTTCGTTCTAAAGGTTCACTCCCCTAGGGTTCACTCCCCTAGGGTTATAATAATACTAAAAATACTTTATTATACACACTTATTTATCCAATGCATACATCTACGAGTGAAACATACAATTTGTAGAATTTACTACATACAACATGAACACTTTTATCGAAAACATACAGAAAGGTCAAGTTTTGTGTGTTAACAAATCCATATACTTAGAAAAAATATAGCCAAACTAACGTACTCTAAGCCAATTCTACTATTTAACGTACTTTAAATCTAAGTGGGTAATTCCTAATATTTTCCGTCGACTAAAGATAACCCATACATCGACCATCCGAAAACTGTGTCCTCTTCCTTAAACTCTTTGTTGGTGTTTTTGATAATCGATGGTATCGTAGATGTCTTATCTCTATTGTTTTTGTATATTGGCTCATAGATTATGTCTTGCCTTTTTCCGAGCACTCTTTGAGATGATGTAACGGTGATTTCCGGCAAAAAACTTCTAAACCTTTGATAAACCTTAAAATTATTTTGCTACCAATCCTTTTCAGTGCTACCTCACTCCTTTCAACTAGACTTTTTAAGTTATAATATTCCAACTCCGATTGATAGTTATTTCTATCTACTTTCTTTATTTCAATAATGGCCAATGCTCTTTTTTGGACTTTCTCAATTTTGTTTCTTAATTTGTCATTTAGCCCTGGGCCCCATACATTCGAACAATATTCTAAATAAGGTCTTATAAATGTTGTGTACGCATGCACTTGTTCCTTTTTGCTGAATCCGGTTAAACGAATTTTTTTCAAAATGAACAATTTCCTATTTGCCTTATTGCATATGAGATTGATGTGGTCATCCCACTTCAATTTGTTGTTGAATTTAACACCTAATATTGTAGCACATTCGATCTTCGAGATTTTATTCCCTACAATAGAAAATTCCCATGATTTTGATACTTTTTTATGCGTTTGATCCATTACAAATTATTCGCATTTTTGAGAATTTATCATCATTTTTATGGTAGTGGTTAATTTGCCTACATAGTCCAATATTTTTTGTGTTATTGGAGCAGTATTTGGTTTCACACATTCTACTATTGTTAAGTCGTCTACAAAGCCACACTGACATAATTCTTGATTATCCCTCATAAATGTATTTTCTACATTATTTAAAATTTCATTTATCAAAATGATAAATAATAGTGGGGCCATTTTAGTACCAGCAGGTACACCACA
>JAQGBU010001561.1:0-12353 GCA_034698605.1 Isotoma decorata | reverse complement strand
TGACTGAAACATGAAAATTAACAGTTGATTTTTCATAAGGTTCTAGTAGTAAGATATATTTCTGTGGCTTTGTTCTTACTGTAATACTACAGCTTAGGCCATAGTTCATGGACTTTTGAACAGTCTGTGTGTGCAAACACGATGCAAAATGATGACTGAGAAACGTAAGGGAATTTCATAGTAGTTTACCAAAATGTCCATGTTAATCCAGTTTACATTGGCAATTAGTATTAACACATAGACATACACAGATACACAGCTATAATATTTACATTCATAACTATATTTAGTATAACGTTTCTAATTGAAAACCAATGTTTGTACTACCGTGCAAAAATTGATATTGGGAAGACATTTAAATAAAGGCAATCAACTAATCAATGATTTAAGTCGTTCATATACAGCATCTTCTTAAGGGCATTATTTTTCTAGTTTTTAAGGACTAACTTAAAACAACTAATTTCTTGTTCGGTATTTTCATGACACATTTGCTGAGGTTCTATAGAGGGTATAATGGTAACTGCAACTGTTCACATGATTGAACTTGAAATATGATAAAAAAAGCAACAAACTGTATGAAAATGACCATCTGAAATTGTAAAACGACGGCGAGGGACAGGTGTCATTCTCTAGTTGTCTACTTTCATAATTCTCTAAAACCCATGCACTTTGTGGATGTCGAACGTATGCTCATGGGATGATACAGATTTGAGTTTGGTAAAAATATTGAATAATATAATAAATCGAAAACCGTTATAATTATTTGCTATTTTTAAATTTATTAAAGTACCCCTTAAGTCAACTTAGTAAGTGCCAAAACATGTGGGTAAAAACGTCAAATTTACAAATGCGAATTAGCAACAGTTATTAATTCGCATTTACTAATAATTAGCTTAATTAGTTAATTAAGCTACTCTATTCCACCCTAATTCATTTTACTAGATCAACATTTAGGTACATCGAGATCGAGACCAGGTTTTTGTCAAAGTTTCTTCAACACTACAAGCTGTGTACACTACAAGAGATATGATGATATGAATATGATATATATATTATAAGATGTAAAAAAAATTAAAATGAGATTTACAAAATATAATTTTTATAAAACTGGTCACTAATCAATTATTTATTAACGGCTCCCAGAATTCACAAAACAGTAAATAAAGCATGACAAATGGATATCGTAGTTAAGTACCGATTAGATTGTTTATAGGAACTTGAAAGCTTTGTGGTGAAAAATACATTTAATATTTTTTCAGGAATGAACCCTGCCTAGACAGCAGGACCAAATCCAAGTTTTACATACATTTTATAACACCCCCTCGTTTAAACATAAGGTAGTGTGGCCGATTGTTGGCACCTAGGGCCAAGTATTTTTGACCGGAGGACGCCAAATGTGAAAACAGAATTTTAAAAAGTTGACCTTGTAAAAAGCTGGCCATTCCGACGTCATGATTCAGGTTCAGATAAAGTATCTAAACGATACTTAACAATGTATTGATTCAACCAAAGATGAATTGGATAAGGAGGCATACACTCCATTTCCCATGCAATTTAACAATAATATTGTGTCCTCTGAAATTTAAAAATAAACACAATTTTTGAAATGTTCCATGTCGTTTATGTTCCCAACAGTGAATTATATAACTAAATATTGATACTAATTTCATGCATTTCCGGAACACATTATCACATAAATATTATAAATGGAAAAATGATATATTTCAACAATCAAAACGACTTTTCTCTTTCGGAGTTCCTTTAAATTTTGATTCAGATTGGAAATCCACTTGATCCGGCCTAAAAAGGATGTTGATATTTATTTTGCTTTTGTTTGATTGTATATAGTCTTCAATTTCCTTAACTAATTCTTTGTATGGGTGTACAACAAACACATTGTACGCAAGCATCAATTCATCTAAAAGAGGCCTGTATTCTCCATCTTGACACAGGAAATTATTAACAAAATCTTTAGCTTGTTTAATTCTATGGCCGTAGGAAGTTTCATCGTTTCCAGGAATACCACTCGGAGGACAATAAATGATGAGCCCGAATTGAAAAATTATTGAAGTTCTTTCTTTCATTGAGAAATTTTTAGATTTTTCAATAAAATCTTGGAGTATTGGGGCAAGGAAATTATCCCGTTCATAGTTGTACACAACACAATAGAAATTTCCTGCAAATGATTCCACAAATTTTTGGTATTCCGCGAATGCCCACACGATTGATTTCTCGCCCCCTGTAAATAAACTATCAATAATTTCCTGGAATTTTTTTTACATAACGGAGCAGGAAGTCGAATCAAGAACGTTGAACCAAATTCATCAAAAAAGAACGTTGAAAGACGTACGAAGGAATAAAACATCGAACACATCAATGAACATCGAATGTTATTAAACCAGGTATCTAAGAAGGAAATGCAATCTTAGAACATTTCCAATGTAGCCTCAGCTTGTTAATTGATAATTCGGAGAAACTTCATCCCGTTTAAGAATGATACATCTGGGCAGCACATTATGTCCACCTTGGCTTCCCCAGTTGATTCTGACCATACACTCAGATGGACAAAAGTGACTTTTTAAAAATACATAGCCCACAACATGACCCGAAATGTCTCAACGAAATAGTACTCATGTTTATTTGTTAAGGATTTAATAATCAGTTCGTGGCTTTGATTAAATCCGATTTTTTCTCATTCGATATTTTTTCCCTTCAACATTATTGTTCTTTTGACGTTTCCTATTTCGACGAATTTTGTTAGACGCTATTGATTCGACAAAATGCTTTATAACCATACATCTTTAAGTTTTGGGTAGGAGGCGTTATGTTTTGGCGTTATGACAGGTTATGTAAATTTTACCTTCAAGAAAATGTGGGACACCTTGTAGCCTTTTGTTGTATTTATCGATTGGGGTAGACATCTTATGTTATAGTTTGGAATAGCCGGAAGTTGTGATGAAGTCAATGTCCAGTCCCAGATTGGAAGTTGTTGGTTTTCTTATTTTTGTAAAATTGGACCACTGCTTTTTATAGATTTGAGAAGTCCTTAAGCCCTACAAAGTGCATTTAATTTAGTTATGTTTAAAAGCAATTAAGTATTACCTATAAATGTAACTAAATTCAAATTCCCTTGTAATGTTTTATATTTAATACGAACTTATACCATTTTAGAAGTTAAGTTATATTCTTTAAAGTCTTAATTACTTGTTTCTTCCGAAAACTCATGAGTTTTTGTAGCCCTACTTACATTTTCTGTTAGTCAAAATTTAATTAGAACATGAATTTTATACTACATGCAAGAATGCATGCTTACGATGACGGAGTTAAGATAAAAGAATGTATAGTAAAAGTTATCGGCAAAGGAGTAAAAAAAATTTGTTATTAATTTTGATAGTATAAAATAACCACCAAAGCACCCTACACCTTGGAAATGAAACAGATAAGATATATCTGCCCGGAAAATAATATTTAAAAAAAAACCAAATAAGGCTGTGTTTGATTTACAAAATAACATTCCTTGGCCCAAATCTAAAATAAATAAACTTACTTAAATTTTGATGTTATGCTACTATGAAAAAGATCCTTAAGACGTCAAATAATGTAACGGGAATAATTTGTACTGAAATGATTTTAAAACAATAAAAAATTGAGTTAGTTTGAAAAAAAATGTTGTCAGATGATTAACAAAAATAAGACTAGAGAAATACTTCAACTAATTCGGAATTCCATAGATTTTTCCAATCAAATAGGTTTATTAGGCAGAGGTAGGCAGCAGTAGCACAATACAGGATGACTTGACACAAAATGTAGGAAGGATGACATAAACAAAGAACTCCTTGAATTGGGGTGATATACCGTAAAACTCGAATTAGAACCCCGTAGAAAATTATTGTTTCAACGCATCTAAAAGAGTTTTCCAGGTTTACGGTAGTATAAAGTGTACTAGTTGTCTTCCAGTATTCCAAAATTTGATTCTTTTGACTTAAGTAGTTTTTTTTAAATTTAATTAAATAACCTTAAAATATTTTATGAGTTGATTGTATATATTGGTTTTACACGTGTATGGTAGCTGGATTCCCCTGTTCACTGATATACTGGTCCTGCATAAACAATCCCAATAGGCTCTGGCTAAAAAGGTCTCATCAAGTCCAAATACATTATCATATTTAAATAATTTAATAATTAGCATATGTCATACAGTTCAGCCGCTGAGCAAGATTCATTATAACTAATATCCCTACCTAGTATGTAAGGAAGCAATTTTAATGAAATAAGAATTTTTTTCTTAGATACTTAGGTTTTAAGTATTACAACATAAACAATAACAATTAACATAGGGTGACCATCCATCCTGGTTTTCACACCCTGTCCCGAAAATGTCCCGGTTTCGGTTTCTGCTAGGCGTCCCGGTTTTTAGTTTAAATAACATATATTATCAATAAGTATGAAGTATATTATTATTCCTAATGTACTACAATATGTATATTATTATTCCTAATGTTCTACAAATAAGTATATTATTATTTCTAATATACTAGGAAATAGGAATAAGTATATTGTGATTCCTAATATACTACGAATCGTAGGGTGAGGGGGGGGGGGTTATTTAAAAAAGGCGAGTTCCTAAAAACCCGTCCCGGCGGTTTTGTCTTCGTGATCGATGGTTACCCTAAATTAACAAAACATGAAACTTTTACTAAGAAACAATTATATAATACGTCAGCATGGACAATTTATTAATTGTAATTTAGGTATGATTAGCTGATTTTTAATCAAAGTCCCAATGTCGATTTAGGCAAAAGTTGTTGTCCACCTTATAAATTCATTCGTTTTTATTTTATCATCCCACATCAAGCTATTTTTTGAAAAGATGGCCCTGCATCGTCCAGCCCTGAGTTCGTGGTCGTTGGTCCTAGACAGTCCCCATTCAAAAATAAAACTGACCACGGCAGCAATAATGAACAAAAGTAGTCCCTTGCTCAGGAACGACTGTAATTGACTCCGACTTATTTAAAAACTATTTAAAAAGTAAAAACTTCAAAGTTTGCCAATGCGGCACATTTTACTGAACTTTGAGACCAATGATAATGCAATCTGAAAATGTTTTCAGGTTCACTCATGTCCCCTTAGGATTTCTGGTCTTTCAGAAGCCTTGCAAAGCCATTGAAATCCTCTAAAAATATAAAAAATTATAGTAGCTCTTCAAGTTCTAAGTTCCAACAACGGGCACAACGATCATCTTTTCAATCTGCCCTTTCTTGTTCCTAGGTGAGGCTTTTAAGGTGACCATCGGCAACCATGGGAAAAAAAGTACCTAGGTATGCATTCAGTCGGGTCTCTGAGATTTTGGGGAAGGCCTACAGCCCGTATCGTTGGTCCTACGAGTTTCGAACAATTTACAAATAATTGAAGAATTTTATGTAAATAGGTGGCAAACAATCAGGAATTTTGAAAAATTTACTCCTTCATACCTAAATTTCAAAATCCAACTTTCAAATTGACTTTTTGTATAGACAGAATTGAATTTTTCTTTACCACTAACGACAAAATATTATTGAAAATGTAATTCTTATGAAAAAAAGTTTTAAGCCAAACCATGGAAAAACCGATGAGTAAATGGGTTTTCACTGAAGTCACTTTTGCTTAAGGCTTATACTAAGCTTCTGATCAAAAAAATATTTGCTACTGGTTACCTAGTCGTTATTAACCAATAAAATGATTTTCATTGAAATTTTCTGAAAGAATTTTAGCAAAATTCTGAAACTGACACTAGCAAATTGAATTAAAATTTGGTGCTTTCAATTTTTAAAACTATATTAAACTTAAAAATATTGAAAAATAAGTTTCATTGGAATTAATTAAAAACACCTACGGTGATATGTTCAAATCATCACTTCCCTATGTGTTTCTGGCAATTGCAACTTGCAACAAGCCATAATCTTCTTACTCGTAAGAATTTGAATTTCTGATTGTTCTAAATCAATCTAAAAAAACAAATAAACTAAACAAATGTACAATTTGCTCTTTGGAGCTTATTAATGATCAAACTATTCAAAAAAATTGAAAGGTTAAAAAATTCAAAAGCTTGAAATAAAAAATTCCCTTTGGAAAAAGTGTTCCTAGGTGAGGGAGTGGACCAAAAGACATAAACAAGATGTGCAATAATAAAGGAGATATAATGCTGTAAATTAATTTAACTGCCTCACCGCAGCCATCGTCATCTCATAACAGATCCATGCTGTAGAAAACTTTCGATTTTCGTTTTGAAATTCATACGTATCAGCTTCCTACGCTCTTCATTGCAACGCAAAATTGTCTGAAGCATCGTCAAGTTGGTTTATTAAGGAAACAATTAAGTCTAACATTGCACCATTAGCTACCTAAAAAGCCACCACGGCATGACTATGGAGTGAAAATGAGTAACGAAAACGCTGATTGGTAGTGATTATGAGGTCTGTTTAAGGACTCCAGACCTTCCATGTCACAAAAACACAATTTGATAATCTGCATTCTAATTTCAAGCACTGTTGCGGATAATAATCCAAATAGCTATCTTCAACGATTTTCAAACACATCTGGTATAGGTCTTAGGCGGTCCAGGGACCATATATTCCCCACTTTCAAACAATTCACGTAGATTTAAAACGCTGTGTACTCCAGCATTTAGCCCTCTATACAAAATTAACAGTTTAGACTACTCATTTTTCCATAACTTGTCTATGGCGTCAATAGAGTCATTTGCTTAACCCATGCAAACCATTTTCGAACTATATTCCGAATTCTTATCAATTAGGTTGCAGGACAAAATTTCCTAGTGAATATCTAAAAATATTGTGCGTCAAAGAGACAAAGACAAATGATCATAATACGATAAATAAATAAGTTCAGGCTAAAGGAAATGCTGAAATTAGCTAATCACTTCTAATATCAAACGCTGTTCAATTGTAATTTGTAAGACGATGGCTGCGGTGAGGCAGTTAAATTAATTTACAGCATTATATCTCCTTTATTATTGCACATCTTGTTTATGTCTTTTGGTCGACTCCCTCACCTAGGAACACTTTTTCCAAAGGGAATTTTTTATTTGCTTGCAGTCTCTACGCTTGGACCATTTTTTGCGTTATCATAATTGCGTTTTTCCACAGCAAAGAATTGGACTCGGATAAGTGAATATTTTGGGAACTTACAGTTTCTTGAATAAATTTATTATTGACAAAAGTGGAATATTTTTGATGAAAAATGATCAACAATTTGATTTAATTTTCATTGTGGTTTTTTTGAAGCTGTAGGAGGCAGTAGATCTCCAACGAGAGTCCCTACTAACCCAATAAATTCCTTTCATATCTTTTCTTTTCCCCATTTCCCCATCCTCTGAATACTCTCCATTCAAATTCACCTAAAAAAAACCTTTCACTCCTCACTCTCAACTTAATTTCATTTTACTTTCATCAGCACTTACGGCAGTACATCCCATTCCCTCATGCCACCATGCTCCACCTCTAATTGCTACGCAATTAATATCGCTGTCCATCGTATTATTGTTATTATTATTGTCGAATGTGGCGAATGTCGCATTGTTATTATAGAGCATAGTATAATCTGAAACTGAAACAAATTATCTCACATCATTTATGAATTACTTTTAATTACAACGTGTTTCTCCAGACTTTTAAACTTTTGTTTCATACTTGGAACATAGGTAGTTCCATTTCCCTCATAACCCTGTACACTCAACCGATAATCGTCTTGACTCCCTGAGACCCTGAACTGTGTGTGCCTGCCGTATTTTTCCGTTCCATCCCATTTCATCACGTTTATCATTAACTGAGTTCCACAAGGTTCTTGGTTAGTTAGAAGGTGAATCGTCTGAAGGCCTTTTAAAATTTCAATACATTTTTTTATTTACACGGTTACTTTAGAGTTAGATAAGAAAAAATAACCACATTTATGTAAATTTAAGATATTTTTTATAAAACTGCACGCTTTTCCACGCTCAATAAGAAGCTTCCCTTTTTAAACCAACATTTTTTCATGCTTTAATTTCAACAAACGCTCACCAATCCAGTGATCATCTGCAACTTGACCAAACCCATTTTCATACTCTGTCCAATTCTTGTTGAAACTCTGCCTCTGCGCTTTAGGAATTTCCCTCACTCCACGACGCTGAATGACGCTCCAGCCACCCCCGTCACTCTTCATGTCGCAGTAAATCTTTAAATACAGGGGAAAATATTAACTTGAACCAATTATAACCAATATTAATATAAATATCTGGGTTAGTTATCTCTCCCACTTTTCAACCGATTTTCTTTTAAGTATTAAGCGCAGTAAAAGTTCCGATTTTTATCAAAATTTAATTTTGCATCCACTAAAAAATTTACCTTTATGCTTTTACTCTCGTCGGAACTCGGTTGGATAAAGTACTCTCCAGACTTGGTCAAATTGTACTTTGATTGTAGTTCTTTGCAGCTTTTTCCAAACATTGTCCGGTGTCCTACCTGTTTAATGTTATGTTTTAGGTAATTTGACATTTAAGTTGATAATGCGATTTTTCCAACCTGAGGTTTACAGTAAATTGGGATAATCATACTAAAGGGGTCTGCCACCTGTGAAAAACAAACTGCAACCACATAATTCCCTTAAAAAACCCCATCTGATCAAACAGAACCCCCCACGTGGCCTCCAAGCCTTCCTGGACCCTCTCAAAACCAGCATTAAAATTTGTCGACTTAAAAACAGCAACGGGAATTCCAATTTGAGCCTCTCTCATCGTTGAATTCATTTCACTCATCCGACTCCACATCTTAAATCGTCAATTTCCTTTTATTATCTCAATAATGATTATTATAAATTAGGACAAACCTTCTGAATGTCCGCTTTTATCTTGGAAGTGTCGTTCTTTTGAAGTTCTTGAGATGCTTCAGCTTTTGCTGTATACTATGTAAGTTGTTATTCATATAAATGAGACCTGGATTGGAAATTCTTTGTATATTTTAATTAGATAAAAGTTAATATTAATTTAACCTTTTTCAAGTCCGATTGGACGATTTCTAGTCCACCTGACATTCCATCTATCTTTGTTAGTTTAGTTTCCAGCTCCTTTTTGATTTCCACTAGGTTTTCCTCGAATTTCTGCCTCAGAATTTAATTAATTAATTTTACCAATTAATTATTTATTGTTACTTGAAGTGTAACTTGAAGTAACTTACAGTTTCCAAATTATGAATTAAACGCTGTGTGTTCAGTCCAACCCTCTCGAATGGACGCAATAACTGACCATCGTAGAATCCTCGAGTTGTTCTTTTCACGCGAATCCCGTCTTTCTGGAATTGAAGTAAGGTTTATAAATTTAAAATAATTTACAAGTCAATTTTTTCTAATTTTGATAAAACTTGAAACGTACCAAATTAAAGCTCAGTGAATCACAATTCACGACAAAAACAATCAATATAATAAATTTTAAGGTTTTCTTCATTTTTCAGATCAAATTTTTTCAAGTTTATTAAAAGAAATCTCAAATCGCTTTGAAAAAGAAAATTATTTAAAAATCTCAATCGGGGGAAAAAGTTCAAGAGAGCTCTGTCATTAGTGAGACTGAGGATAAAGTTGAGTTTTATTAGCGAATGTCAGAAGTTGTCTTGATTTTTAAAGTGGCGTTCAGGAAACACGTGCAACTTGTTTTTCTCTCAACTCAATCTTTTGAGAAAATAGAAATGTTTGGTTTAACTAAAAATATAGTTATTAAATGTAGTTGCCTTTTCTGAAATGGTAATAATGGTTTTGATATGGTGCAATAATATTTCTTTCCACACTAACCTAAACTAAACTGCGTTATTTATAACCGACTAATTATAAAAGAATAAAATAGCGAAAAAGATGGATAAAATACTGGCGACCACTTCCAGCCAGTAAGAGATTAACTTTTATCACAATTTTACTTTTAATGAAAGGGGTTTTTGTTTGAGGGAATTGATGTCGTATTTTTCTGGGCGGTTTATGATAACCCTCTGTGGTTCGGTCGAGTATACTTGGAAAATGACGACTGTATTTTAGCCAGTAATGACAAGCCCACGATGGATTAGCCAGAAAAAAATAAATTAAAATTATTAAATTATAATTTATTTTTTAAATTATTATAATTATTATTATAACGTTTAAGACCATTTAAATACCGTCCATATGATATTATAGCCAAGTTGCTTCATCTCAAGCATATCACCATCACACAAGTATAATGTACCTTAACGCTGGACCTCCCGAAACGCTGCTATGCATTGCTTGCGGTGAATTATAATTAGTCTAGTATTTTAAGCTAGCTTTCTTCAGCTTCTCCAAAAAAAGTGTTCCGTAGTACGGTTAGCCGTTCGAAATGCCAGTATATTGTGCTGTCCTGAGCATAGTCCGAACTGAAAATGAAACCAATTACCTCACGTTATTTGTGAATTACTTTAAAGGAGTACGCACATCTAACGTGGGACTTTGGGTTTCCACGGATTTTTTTTTGAATTTTTGACAAAATATGAAACTCGGCATGCTGAACAAGTTTAAATAGGGACGTGAACCAAGGCTCGTAGACTCTCGTTGCTCTGGAGGTGTGGGGATCTAAGGTGTGGGGATCTAATGTCCAGGGGATCTAATGTCCAGGGGATCTAATGTCCTGGGGATCTAAGGTGGGGGGATGTATAGATTCAACATTGAATCCCTCCGTACGGAGGGATTCAATACTTTACTTTTTTTTTATAGTGGGCGTTCCTTCTGGGTGGCATTGGTGGCAAGAACGGAGTTCAACACACGAAAGATATGGCTTTTAAAGCCATATCTTTCGTGTCAAAGGATCTAAGGTGCGGGATCTAATGTCCTAGAATGGATTCCCTCAAAAAGGTTTCTCCAATAAATAAAAATTCGATCAGTATAATCTTGCTCCTGCTTTCTTAGCTGATCCCTAAAAATGTATTTTGGAATGTATTTTGAATTAAAATACATTTTTGATCGCATTGTCCAAAATACAAATGTATTTTAAATACATTTTAAGATATTGAACCAAAAATACATTTGTATTTTAAATACGTATTTCAAATAAATGTATTTAAAATACCCTGTATTTTGGTCATCTCTGTTTATTTCTATTGAGTTGTTCATGTGGATGGAGTAGGAAGAGATCTAGACAATTTTATTTCCAGTTAAATGAAAATTAATAAAATTTATAAACTTATTTATTCTATCACGTATCAGGTACAGTATTAAACAAGTGTTTAAATAAGCACTCCAAACTTCCAGACTCAAATAAGAAATGTTTCTTTTGTATTTTCTTCAGACATACAAATATTTTCTGTGACCAAAGCTCATTTATTTGGTTGCTGTGCCTTATTGGATTTTAAGAAAAAAGGTAAATTGAATTGTAAGCCAAAGGGCCAGATCATTAATTTACTTCTGAGTGATTTCAAAGTTTCAAAGAAGCTATTTTGTCATCGCATAAGTTAGTAACAGCTAATGGAATTTTTCTCCATTTCTTATGGAGTTATAAATAAAAAACATTTCTTTCGTAGATTACCTTTGTAATTGTAACGAATTATTAGAGACCTTTCTTTTCTTACTCATCGCATTCTTATTCGTACTTGAAATAAGTCCTTTATAAAATATTCAAAATATTATAAGAAAATGCAGAAAATTATTCGTCCCTCAAGATGTTTCGTAATTTGAAAAAAAAAATACCAAGTTCGATCAGCAACAAAATCAAGCAGAATTACATTCGACATGGTATTAGAAATGAAAACGAGTTTCAAGCCAGCCAAAAATTAAATGCATAAATTGATGAGATTGAATTTATTTGAATTTTTTATGCATTTCATTTTATGCATCAAGTATGGCAAAACAAATTGGATTCTAGGTACCTATATTCCAGCTCCTTTCGAGCGATTTGCTTCGATTGCCCAGGGCTCGATAATCGGGCCCATTGTTCAATTTATTTATAAATGACCTTGCTGAGATTATCGACGGTCATAAAGACATCTACGCTGTTGATGTTGCTACTGTAGATTCAAACAAGGACTTTAAAATTATATGAAAATAAATTGGTCTAAATCATACTTTATGACTTTTCTAACCCACACATGGTAAAATGCCCAAATATTTTTAGTATTAAAACTAAAACTTCGAAATCCAAAGAGTACATGAATTTAAGTATTTAGGTGTTTGGATAGATGAACGATGTACAGATGTACTTTTGACACACTGTAGAAAATTGATATCGAAGGTTTTTTTGGTTTAGAATATTTGTTAACGGCCAGGTTCAGGCGTAGCCTATGGCACCACGTAAATTAAAATTGTTCCACCACTGCCAGTTTTCAAATTTC
>JAQGBU010001560.1:0-12357 GCA_034698605.1 Isotoma decorata | reverse complement strand
ACCATTTTGTCCACAGACCATAATGTGGAGACCATATTGTGGAGACCATTTTGTGGAGACCATTATGTCCGCAACCCTGTTTTTACTACTTATATTGACAGACAATGCATATAATCAAGCTGAATAGATTTACATGCATATTATTTTGTTCAAGCCATATAGAGGGATTTCTTCTGCGGTTCTTGTTCTTTTATTAAGATACGAGACTATTGACCCTGAGTAGTATTAAAGAAACAGAAGGAATTGAATTTTTTCTTATTTTTGCTATTTTTAGTCCTAAATTTGTGCATTTAGTTGCTTTTTATCAAAATCTAACCCAAATTTTTCAAAATTTACCCAATTTAACTTACAGTTGACTTATTGAATTGTACTTCAAAATTATGGCTTCAAATAAACCGTAAATTCCACATTTCTGATTATAAACTTGAAATTTCAATTTAAAAAAATGTATTTCCTTCTAATTACTTTTTTAATGTTTGCAGAGACAGCAAGGATGATTATCGAGGTGAACAGCTCAAACTCAATCAACGTATTATGCAAAGTATAAAGTACATCGAAGATAGTAAAAAAGAAGAAGAGGAACTTAAAAACGATCCAGGACAAAGCCTGAAGAGAGAAGAATTAGCTCATCATCGTTGTTTGCAAGAAGATATACTAAAGGTAATATTACTTATATTAACTTGTTGCTTTGTTTTTTTTTAAATTGCCATTGCCACATGAACAACAAATAAAAGCTTCTTAATTTATTGCACTTTTTTACATTTCAGAATCAAAAAGATCTACTGGAAATTTTAAAAGTTTGTGAAAGGTCTAAGAAGTAAGAAATTGCTACTTGTCCTTATTTAGCCAAGTTCAGTTAATTACACCCCCTGTTAATTATCCACTTAGCGATTCTTACTAACTGCTATTTAATCACCTGTACTTAGGTTTTATGTGTTAATACAACCTTTTGATTAATTTAACGTTCAGGAACTTGTTTTTTTCTACAGGAAGTAACGGCAGAGGATTTGGAATACGAGAAGGACCGAGATCGGAGCATTATAATATTTTAGAGTGAATTGACTTGTTGTGAATATGTGTCTGTGTGCATTTCCATGTCAAATATTATGTCATTTTTTCATGTTTTAAATAAGGTATTCAATTTTTTATTCGACGCGAGTACTTTACATTTGCCCGGTAAATTATATATTTTAATGACATTGAATTTTTTTGACGTTGACAACTTTTTTGCCTCATTTGTTATGAAATTATATTAGATGTTATGAAATTATATGTTGTTCTTCAGAACTTGTGTAACATTGAACAGCTAGTTAATACAACAAAAAAATTGGAATATAACATTTTGTTAAATAATGTGCTTGTTAATTGAAGTAACTAATAAAATGCTCAAAGGTGATGGTATTTTATCTAATCTAAAATAACTTGATTGAAAATTTTACTTAAAATTTAAAATTCATTCGGAAATTTCTTCATAATGCGAATTCATGTTTTAACGCTTAGATTTTTTAAATTTAAATTGCTGGCTTTTGTAGAAGAAACAGAAGATTGTTTGAAAAAGTAGAGCTTGTATTCAGTTCTTATACTTTAATTTTAAACTTATATTTCTTTGAAAATGAATGAATGAGACTGGAGTAAGGAATATTACTTCTAAAACTGTAGGCTATTGTTGTTTTAGGCCATACTTTTTCTGCAGCTCAAGTTCCAAATTAAGAGCTTGCTTTTAATTAACATATCATATAAAGTAATTAACAGTTAGTCATTTATAGTCTGATTTTATCTTTGAGACCGGCAGAGTGTTGGACTAAGGGAACTTTGGTAACGCCCAATCATTGAGTATTTCATTGTATAGGGGAATTTTAAGACAAACCATTCCAGTGGTAAAATTTTACCGCAAATAAATTTAAAATTAGAGGACCTACATGGATTGGCTAGTGTTTGTTTGTAGGAGTACCAAAGTTACAGAAGTCCAACACTCTGCCGGTCTCAAAGATAAAATCAGACTATAGTAGTATAGGAATTTGGAAAGACAATGGACCACAAAATACTTTTTTCAGAACTGAAAAAGAGTAAAATATTTTCTTTGTTGTACTCTATACAATTGATGGCTTTATTAGGGCAAAATCCATCCATATGGGCAGTTACTTCTTCTAAACACATAAAGTTATCGCTTAGAAAAAGTATCTAATTTAAATAATAATAACGATACTTCAGAACGGTTAATAGGAATAGTCTATTCGTCTTTAAAAATGAACATTGCGAGGGGTAAATCTCAGTTTAGAATCCCAATGTGGTGATTTCAAAGCTATTATTAAAGCCAGGTATAAAAATGGAGATAGATAATTTTATTATTTGAAACAGGATATCCGGTATCATCGGTTGGGTCTCTTAATCGAGGTTTGTGCTATTTTGTTGCTTAGAAAACTTAGGACACGCTCTGGAGTGGTTTTTACTGCTAATATAATATAATGAAAGATAATGTAGATGATGTAGCTGAATGGATTAATATGAATATTGTTTACAGGCCGGAGGGATTTCTTTCGCAGTGATTTTTCTTTCATTAAGGAACCAGGCTTTTGGCACTGTGTATGATAAAAGAAACAGGAAGAATTGGATTTTAGTACCTTTGTGCTCATTTTCAGTATTACATTTTTGTGCAGTTGATTGCTCTTTATCAAGAGTTGAGTCAAAATCCAAGTTTTAAAATTTACCCAGTTTTACTTTGGCTTGTTAAATTGTACTTCAAAATCATGGGTTTAGATGAAAAGTAAATTCCACATTTCTAAATAACTAAACTTAAAATCCTTATTCAAAAATGCATTTTTAATAAATGTTTCTTAAATTTTTGCAGATACAGCAAGGAGTATTTTCGAGTTGAAAAGCTCAAGGCGAATCGAGCTATCACGAAAAGTAAAAAGAATATGGAAGAGTATAAAAAGCAAGAAGAAGAACTGAAAAAGTGTCCAGAAGAAAGCCTCTTGAAACCCTTGATAGACAACATAATTTATCTTCGTGGTGTGCAGGAAGAACTGCTAATGGTAGCATTGATTAATTTTTTTGGTTTTTTAAATTTTGCTATTTTACAGTTACATATTTTAAACATTTTAAAAATGAATTTATTGTTCTTGTTTTAAATAAATTTCAGAATCAACTTGAAATGCTAGAATTGCTAGAAAGTTTGGAACGGGACTGGGAAGTAAGAAAATGTTACTGCATTTTTTTAGTCTAGTTCAGTTAGTTACATTTACTGTTAGTTTTGTTGTGTTATAAAAAGTTTTACTTGCTGCTAATAAATTAAATTTAAATCACTCGTACTTGCATTTTTTGTGCTGATACAATCTCTTGAAGGAATTTAACTTTCATAAACTTTGTATTTTATTTTTTCTACAGAAAGAGGTGGCAGAGCGGTTGAAAAAGACGATGGAGAGAGATCGGAGGGCTTTGAAGAGGCTGAACTAGTTGACATTGTAGTATTTTAGGGGTTCCGGTCATAATGGTCTCCACAAACCATTTTCCACACTGTGGTCTTGACATCATGGTCTGGGGAGGAAATGATATACAGCATTATTAGAAAATGGTCTCCACATTATGGTCTGAGGATAAAATGGTCTCCACAAAAATGGTCATATGCAGTCTGGGGACTTCTATCTGGCAAATATTAGTACCGTAGGCAAAATCATCTCATATCATACTTTACTGATCCCACTAAAATCAGTCCATCATTTACATATCACCTTCCATCTTTAAACAAGGTAAATCATAAACAATTGTTACGATTGGCTGAATTATGATGGACCAATAAAAAGTATTTTGTGAATGTACTTTTTTGTTATTTACTTTGCATGTGTCTCAGACCATTTTGCCCTTAGACCATAATAATGTTGAAACCATTGTGAGACCATTTTGTCTTAAGATCACAATGTGGAGACAACAGTGCGGAGATTATTAGGTCCTAGATCCATATTTTAGAATGATTTGATTTGTTGTGTGTGTCTGTGTGCATTTTCATGTACAATGTTGCGTATTTTTTTCATTTTTTAAACAAAGTATTCGCTTTTTTATTTGAATCAAATATTTTAAATTTGGTCCGGTAATTTATTTTTGTTCTAATATTGAATTCTTTTCTAAGTTGACTAGTTTTTTTGTCTCATTTGTCATAAAAATTTATTATTTTTCGGAACTTGTGCAACATTGAATAGCTAACTAAAACAATAAAATTTGATTATCACAGTTTTCTAAAAAATGTGTTTGTAAACTGCAGTAACTAATGAAATGCACAAAAGTAATAGAATTTTATCGAATCTAAAATAATTTGGTTATTAATTACACTGTTTTATTTACATGCAAGAATTAACCAATTGACTTTTAATTTATTTTGATTTGTCCTTGGTTTCTTACATTTTTTCCGCATAATACGTTCCGGTACAACGTATAAATATAACATCTAACAAATCCCTATAATTTTTGTCAATGATTTCGTTAAAATTATTCCTAAACACATTAGAAACACAAAATACAGTACAGCCAATAATATAAGTTTCTGCATAAAAACCTTAAAGAGATGAAATTAGACTTTGGTTTTTGAGTAAATGCAGAAAATCTAGAGTGATGAAAAAATTTAAAATTTTTTAATTCAATTTCTTAATGATATCCTTCTTTTGCTTTCGATTCCTAGTGTATAAATTTTAAAATTAAAATTCGTTGAAAATGAATGAATGGTTCTTGAGTAAGGAAAAAAATATTTAATATTGTAGGTCATGGTTTTTGAATGGCAGTTAGACTCAGACTTTACTTGGAGGGTCAAATTCGAAATTAAGAGCTTACTTCAATCAAAATCATATCACGCAATAAAAACTTAGCCATTTAGTAGTTTAGGAATTCGGAAATACAATACACATAAATGACTTGAGTATTTTTTGGGACTGACAAAGAGTATTTTTTCTTTGTTGTGCTTTAAAAAGGGGATGGCTTTATTAAGGCCAAATTAATTGCGGTGCATATATTTTTTCTAAACACATATGGCTCATATAAAGCCCCTAACGTACTTAATATCGACACTTTGCAAAGCTTTCCTATAAGTTAGTCTCCGTCATTCATCTTTGAAGGCATCCGTAGTCATAAAATCTGCCTGTCCCCTGTGCAACATTGTCTGCTTTGCTTTGGGCTAAAGCTGAAACTGCGTATGAAAATATTCATGAGGTACGAGCGTTTTAATTTTTTTAAATACAAAATGTTCGATAGATTTTGACGGAACTTTCGATACAATTATCTTATTCTAAATACATCTACCACGGTAGTTCACGATGTAATTATCCCATTAAGACCAATAAGAAAGATAATTCGTTTTAAAAAATGAATGCTCCAAGGGGCAAATCTCAATTAAGACTTTTAAGATGATGGTTTTTAAATATGGAGAGTGGTTTGTTTATCAATCAAATTCCATTCAGATCACCATGCCTGTCCCAACCTTTATTTCAATTCGACCATTTCCTTCTTTAGTCCTATTTTAGTAAATGTAGTTAGTTTGGGATTATCCTACTTTCAATAATCGCATTTCTCTAGTAATCTAGCTCGTATTTCGAGTGGAAACCACGAGGCTTTTCCGTGTTATCTCAGATATGACCTTAAACATTGAACAGAAGAGAGCAGATAATTTTAGAATTGAAAAAGGATATCCGGTATTTCGGTTGGGTATTTAAATCGATGTTTGTGCTATTTTGCTGCTTAAAAAATTAAGAGGGGCTCGAAAGCTGTTTTCACTGCAAATATTGACAGACAATGTAGATTATCTAGCTGAATAGATTAATATGAATATTGTTTTCAGACCAAACGGATTTCTTTTAAAGTGCTTTTTCCTTCATTAAGGCACGAGGCTATTGACACTGAGTATGAAAGTATGATAAAAGGAACAGGAAAAGGTGGATTTTGGTATTTTGGTGGCCAGTCTTAGTCCTAAGTCTTTGTGTAGTTAATTGCTTTTTATCAAGATTCTAGTAAAATATAATTCGAATTTTTAAAATTTTTTCAGTTTGCCTTAGAGCTGACTTTTTCATTGTACTGCAAGACCATGGACTTAAAAGAACTGTAAATTTCACATTTCTGGTCATTAATTTGTACTTAAACTTCAAGAATGCATTTTTACAATTATATTTTTAAACGTTTATAGATTCACTAAAGAATATTTTCGAGTTAGGAAGCACGAGATTCGACAAAGAATCACAGAAGTTAAAAAGTTAATGGAAGAGGCTAAAAAATTAGAAGAGGAACTGAAAAATAACCCACTGCGACGCCAATTGGAAGACTCATCAAGTCGGAATCCTTGTCAGCCAGAAGAAACACTGCAAGTAATATGGATAGATTACTTTTTTGCGTCATTTTTTAAAGTTTTGCGGAATTACAGTTGTAGGTTACTGCTTATTAAAGATTTCTTAACTTTTTGTATTTTTTTTGTTAATTTTCAGGATTTTCAAGGCCTTCTAGAATGGCTAGAGTCTTTGGAAGTAAGAAATTGTTAATTTTCCATATTTTAGTCTACTTCATTTTATAAAATTTACTATTACCGTATTTCCCCGGTATAGAACCCCCGGGCAGTTATTGTTTCAACCCTCCAAAAAGGGGGGTTATATTCCGGGAAGGGGGGTTATTCCGGGAGGAATTTATTGTTTCAAATAGTTTATTTTTTCAAATTTTGTAAAAAAAAATCTCATTTTATTAACACAATTCACCAAATAATTTACATTGTAATATCTTCAGTCTGTATTACAGCATTATTTGCATTTATGTCTTAATACAAACTTTTAAGGTAATTCACTTTCATAAACTTCGTGTTTTTATTTTTTCTACAGAAAGAAATTGCAAAGGAGTCATAACACCTGATGCAGCGAGATCGGAGGGATTTGAAGAGGCTGAGCTAGTTAACATTGTTATATTTTACAATGAATTGCATTTCCCTTTCAGATATTCCATAATTTTTTAAAGTTTTTAAGTTTTTAAAAATGTATTAACTTTCATATTCGAAGCGATTTTTTTTAAATTATGCCCGGTAATTTATTTATGTTTATGACATTGAATTTTTTTCTACGTTGACTAATTTTTTTACATATAATTTATGCAACTATATCATTATGCAGAACTTGTGTAACATTAAATAACTAACTCATGCAACAAAAAAATTTAAAATCACATTTTGTTAAATAATGTGCCTGTAAACTGATAAACTGAAGTAACTAATAAAATGCACAAAAGTGATGGAATTTTATCGAATCTAAAATAATGTAATTGTAAATTGTACTGTTTTATTTATATGTAACAATCAACCAATTGCCTTTTAATTGACTTAGATTTGCCCTTGACTCCTTACATTCATTTTCGCATACGCATTTCCCTTAAAGTAAAAATTTAACATTAACAAATTCGTAAAGATTTGGTCAATGATTTCGTTAAAATTATTTCTGAACTCAATAGAAACACAACCAATTCGCAGCTAATGTAAGCTTCTAGAAATCTTCTTAAAAAGATGAAACGAGACGGAAAACATGTAAATTGGATTTTGAGTAAGGGAAAAATATTTAATATTGTAATTGTAGGCCATTGTATTTGAATGAAATTTCAAGTTTCAAATTAAGAACTTACTCTTAATTAACATCATACAACGTAATACACGCTTACAGTCATTTAGTAGTTAAGGAATTTTGAAATTCTATGCACCACAAAAGTATTTTTCGGGACTGAAAACGAGTTTTTTCTCTTGGTTGTGCTATATTATACAGAATGGAAATCTTTATTAAGGCCTGATTTCTTGCCATGCATATAGTTTTTTTAAACACATGAAGTTATGGCTCATATAAAGCACAGAACGTACTTAATATCAATACTTAAGTAAGAAAGCCTGTAGTCTGTAGCCTGTGCAACATTAAGATCTGCTTAGGGTAAATTTAAGATAAAACTGATAGCAATGTGTATAAAAATATTCAACAGCTAAGAGCGTTTTAATTTTTTTTAAATACAAAACGTTCGGTAGGTTTGGGTGGAATTTTCGGTACAATTATTATGAATACAAATATTTCACATTGTAATTTCTCCATTACTGAAAAAGGGTCCATTTTTTTAAATTCTTTCTTCCTTGTTCGTGCTGTTTGGGGTAACATAATATTTGAATGGTATTATTTATTAAAGGGGAATCCATCGTCGAGCATCTAGTTCTTTTAAACGCATTAACGATTCACCCAGATAAAGCCCAGAACGTACTTAATAATAAGGACACTGAAGAAAGGCTTCCAATATATTACCGTAAATCCCGGATTAGAACCCCATGTGGGGTTAAAGTTTCAACCCTCCAAGATGGGTGGGGTTATATTTCGGGGGGAGTTATTATTTGAAGCCAATTTTTTTCAAATTCACTACAAAAAAACTGCTATTTTCTTTTTAAAACTCAATAAATTAGTTGCATTTATCAGGGATTTATGATAGTCCCCGCAATTCATATTTAAAGATACACGTTATTGTAAACTCTGTCAGTCCCTTGTAACACACAGGGATGAGATAGTTACTCAAAAAAGTATATAAATACAAGATGCAAGACACTTGATGTTCAAAACAGGTATTAGGTACAAAATACTACATAATCTGGAACTTTAGGAGATCCTAGGTCCCGATACTTTATATGTTGAAAAATAAATAGGTACAAGGTACCAAATACTCGAAATTCTTGTTGGATTTTAGGTACAAGATAGAAGACATTTTCCTCCGAAAAATGTACCTTAGATATAGAAAACAGGTACTTTTAGACTAAAAGTGAGTATGAGATACAAATATATGGTACAAGGTATTACATATGTGAAAAAAATATTCAAAGCTAGTGAAGTGAACAGCATTCATTTACGCAGCCTTACAAACAGACAATGGATAAAATGCGCAGCTGTCGGCAATGTGCACTGTTTGTTTGTAAAGTCTCTCAAATATTAGATAGAGATACTATAAAATCAAGACTATCTCAGATCCAAGATCCAAAGATACTAAATTTGATAACTTATCTAATATTCTAGATATAAGGTATATCGGCATTGAAAAGTATCTCAGATACAAGATACATATGTACATCTGTGTTAAAGATACAGATACATTTCTCAAAATTTGAGTATCTAGGCACAAAAGTACTGGATACTTGTACCGGGTATCCCATCCCTGGTAACAGTGGTAACACAATATCTGATTTGCGTAAATTGATGGCAATACCAGGTAGCCAACTCGAATAACGAATTGTCTTTGCACTTTCTCTACTTGATTTAGCTGTTTCCGAATAAAACCCTGAAAAGAGTTATGCGCCATTGCTATTGCGTCCTATTAAAAATTAACTATAAAAAGATAGATGCTTCCTTTAGAATGTGAAACGGAAAAGCATACCTACTTGTAATGATGAATGAATAAAGCCTTAGTCAATTTTAACCCACTATTTACTCACTCATCAGTAAATTCTGAACTTGAGGCTTCTTTTACCAACTGCAGTTTATCTCCTCTCTAAATGCAAAGTTAGGAGTGAGTCTTTCCAAAACTTGCTTTCTAAAATTTTATACTTCTTTTCTTACGACCTATCATAATCGCATTTTTAAAATATTAAAGGCTTCTATTTCGTATTAAAGGTAACCTCGACTTCAAACCCCAGACTTGTAATTTAATTGTTTCAAAGCAATTGTAGTTGCAGTTAGGCATGGGAAAAAGGAACTTTTAACATTGAAATAATATGAATGTTCGGGCTTTGCATGCTCCGCATGGGTTGCTACATCGATGTTTATTATATGTAAGTTAACTAGACATTTGAAAGAGGATTCCTAAGAATAAACAAAATTATAGGATTAGCTCAGGTGTACTTAAGATGGATTTGAGATTAAGATGAAAGGATTAGAGGCCCTTTTCATTTCAAAGCTTTAACCAAGGGCCATAAAGTTCACTCAAGGAGAATTGGGATGAAAATAGAATTGTAGGGGAAGGTTCTCTAACATATTATTAACTCCTTCTGTATTAATTCAAAGTTTGAATAACAAAGGACCTTTAACAAATAATAAATAAAGCATATCACATCATAGTAAAGACCCAAGAAAAACTTTAGAAAACTAAAGACAACGGTTTGTTCTAAAGAGAAAAATATCTTTTCGTATCAACAATCAATGTTATTAAAATACACTGTTGTAGTAAGTAAAAGGGACACAATGCTGAATAACAAAAGTAGCTTAGGCTGAATAGGGAATAGCAGAGAGAAGTTGAAGCCAGGTCAAAAATATAACAGATTAGAAATAACAGTCCATTAGAATAGAAGCCGATAAGATAAAGCATCGGTTTACATGCATTTCAAGAGTACAATAAAAACCGTTCGAAAGTGCTATGAAATGAATTGACAATTACTCAAAATTTTGACTTTAGATATAGTTGGCTTTACATATTAACAAGGACGCATTAGAATTTGATGCTATGGATGCAGCGTAATTTAAGTACAAAAGAGAAGTCGCAGTACAAATAAATCCAGACCTACTTGTCCACGGTGATTGTCTTGGATATTTTCAACCAACGAAGCAATGAAGACCCTTATTCCTTACAGCAAGTACAACAAGACGACAGATGTTTTGGGAAAAATTAATTTTGTAGTACTGCAAATTGATATCGGTGCGGTGGTGTAATCATGTAGTGGAGTAAAGCAACTAAAATTAAAAATCACTGCAAATGAATGCTAAACATTTTTATCAACATTTTTTGTTAGAAGCAAGCACGTGTTAAGCTAATGGTTTTAGAAGAATCTAAAATAATCCGTATCCTGTCTAAATTGTGAGCAAACGGTAGTGCGAATAGAAATGCCCATGCCGTGGGAATTTCCCTTGGCAAATAGGGAGCCTCTTTATTAGCCAAGGTAAATATAGGCATTTTCAGAATTTTTCATGTTGAAAATTTAAAAAATTCCTTAATGTCCTGAGGTAAATTTTGCAAGTTAACACATTTCACATTCATAGACTAAAACTTTTAATAGAATTTTGCCATTTTAGTGCAGTCCTTGAAGGTGAAAACCCTAAAAGTTGTTGCATAACTTTACTTCATCGTTTTCCATTTGATTAGAGACGTAGGCAACTGGGGCTGGCATGACCGTGTGACTAAATATATAGTGAATCATGAGCTCTCATTCAAATGTCTCTCACCAAACTACCTATTTAGTTTCCCAAAATGTCCTGAAAAATTGCCAAACAGCCTTGAATGTGGCAAGTTAGGAATATTATTTGCCCTTTCTTGGGTTTCTAGGCAAGGGCAACATGGCACATCCGGGCAATAGTGAACAGAACACTGACATTTCCCAACTCATATAAAGGGCAAATTTTGTTTTTATTTGAAGCCAAAAAAATTTTATGTTTCCGTCTGCAAGGATTACTCAAGTATATAAGTAAGCAAAGATGAAAATAACGAAGACATTTATTTATGGATAGTCCATTAAATTGAAATAGTGACTAGAAATTGTGAGGCTTTTACAGAAGATTACTGGATGCAAAGGACTTTCCAAGATATATCCAACCTACGCTTAAAATCCAAAAAATAGTCTCTTCTGCCCATTCGAATGAGGCTGATAATCTCCACATTCCATATCAAACATGCATCCTCAATGCAAATCACTCTACCTCATTTCTTACATATTTCATTTTTTCTTGGCTTTTATCTTTTTTTCAAATTTGTATAACAAAACGGCGATGCATAATTCAATGCTATCTTGTTATAAATGCATCTCAAACATTTTTTTTTAGGTTTAGAAGATTAAAAGCTTTTTGGAGGAGCCACTTGCAAAAGTAAAGACTCTTCTTACTAGCCATTCTAGTGTTGTTTACTCCACATCTCTTCTACAAAACCTCCCGTGTAATTTCATCTTTCTACAGTTTTACATAACGCACGATATTTAATTTTAAAAATGGAAGGAATTAAGGTTGAAGATTGTGACCAAATGGATTTGAATTCAACAACTTACAGTGAATTCGCCAAAGATTTGGCAGGAGACAAAGACGTGTTTGCGAGTTCATTCCTTTCCACTCGAAATGATGATTTAATGAACTCAATAAAAGAAGAACCGGATTTTGACTCAACTCCAATCCAACACTCCCAATCCTTATCACAAATTTCGCAGGTATTTTTCATTTAAAAATTGATTGCACTTTTACTTTTTACAAGCTTACAAATCAAAATTCAGTTTATTAAAACTGTTAAAAAATAAATTACAATTGTAGAGCATAATTGTAAACTTTTTCAGGTTTCTTCTGTCTTTGATGGTATTGCTGGGCTTCCGAATGATGAAGATTTAGGACTCAATTTTTCAAACTCAACTTGGGTTCGTGAACT